>JAEIFV010000226.1:0-67500 GCA_018904265.1 Lordiphosa collinella
ATCTATTAATATACAACTGTTCAACCTGACTGAATTTTTACAGTTGTATTATCTTATGCTGAAAGTGAGTACTAAGAAACGGTTTTGGAAATTCTGTCTAGTAAATGTGGCAAAACTCAAAAAAACTGCTTGTATGCAACTTTTTTGATTGTCATCCGACTAGGCTCAAATTTATTTTCGGGAAAATTCACCCCCTTGGTGGAAATTGGGTGGTAAGGTTGTATGGGTTGAGGAGTTTTGGTTCCGTCGATTAAGCTCCAAATTCTTTTCGAGTTACTCATTAAAAAATAAGATCAGCGTGACTTTCAAATTTTGGAAAATCTACCCCAAAAGTCGGAAAATGTTCGGACAACTGTTGTAAGCAACTTCTTTGTTTTAACGTCGGATTGGGGTCAAACTCTGGTCAAGATCTACATGAAAATTCAATAATGACTGCATACTAACTGTACCGGAAGATTCACCCCCTAGCTGGAATTGGATGGTGAAAGGTTATATGGGTTAAATTTTAGTTCGAGCGATTGGGTCCAAGTTGTTTTCAAAGTTACTCTGAAAAAATATCATCAACGTGCTTTTTAACTTTTGGAAAAGCAACCCCTGGCTCAAGTTTTCAGAGTCTATATGAAAATTTAGCTATGACTGCATACTAATTTTCGGAAAATTCACCCCTTGCTGGAAATTGAACGGTAAGGTTAAATAGGTTGGGTACGAATTCCCTTGACTAGCTCAAGCTCATTTTAAAGTTACTCAAAAAATATGATCAGCGTGTCTTTCAAAATTTTGGAAGGTCTACCCCAAAGTCATGAAATGGGCGGTTAGCTTGTTGAATGCAACTTTTTTGTTTTATCATCCAGATTGGGGTCAAACTCATTTCCAAAGATCTACATGAAAATTCAACAATGACTGCACTATTTTCCGGAAAAATTCACCCCCTTGGTGGAAATTGAGTGATAGGTTTATGTGGGTTGAATTTTAGTTCCCAGCGGTTAGCTCCAAGTTCGTTTTCTACTTATAGCAATATGATCAACGTGACTTTCAACTTTTGGAAAATCTACCCCAAAGTCGGAAAATGGTCGGAAAACAGTTTATCATCCGAATTTATTTCTAGGATCTATATGAAAATTTAACCATGACTGCATACTAATTTTCCGGAAATTCACCCCCATTGGTGAAAAATTGGGTGGTAAAAGGTCTTATGAGTTGAATTTAAGTTTTTGTTTGGAGCTCTAAAGCTCCCTAACTCTATTTCAAAGTTACTAATAAAAAATATGATCAACGTGACTTTCCAACTTTTGAAAAGTCTACCCAAAAGTAAGCGAAATGGGCGGAAAACTGTTGTATGCAAATTTTTTGAATATCATCCAATCGGGCTCAAATTCATTCTCAAGGTCTATGAAAATTCAACAATGACTGCATACCAGTCTTCTGAAAAATCTACCCCTCTTAGCGAAAATTGGTGGGTCAAGGGTTGAGTGGGTTGAAGATATTGGATTATAAAGGTGTCCATGAACTGACTGGAAAATTATAAAAATATTCCGTTCAACGCGGGCTGCCGTTTTTCGTTGTATACTTGGTTGTGCGGGACCGGGACCTGGAGGTGGCCATAGAGGTGGCCCTGTTCCAAGAACCGCAATATTTGCAAAATTCTTAACCGGTATAACTTTGGGGATTGGCTAGACGCTTGCCAGGAATATTTCTAAGTAGAAGAAACAGCGGGCGAAAAATGGTGCTCAGAGCCGCGATTATTTTGTTCAGTGAAACTTAGTGGAATGGTGGACGCTTGCCCTGGAAGCTTTCTAAGTTGAAGAAATGGGCGGAAACTAATATATAACAAATTAAAAAGCGTTCATTTCTCGAAATCTGTTGGGAATTGTAGAAGTTATTAGCATTTACTTAAGAAATGAGCAATTTTAGTTTTAGCGTTCAAATGGTATTAAAATGTCTATGGTCCGTTTTGCTCCGCCGTTTGTGAGTACAGTTTTCCTCTTGTGTGAAAAACCAACGAAAAGTCACCCAACATGGCCTTATCCAAAATCCTTGATAGCGGAATCTCATAATATTCATATCGTGATGAAATCGTTTACCAAACTCATCACTCTCACGACGAGGTTTTCAGGAGAGAAATCAAAAAATGGAGTATACCGAAATATTAACTCCTGCTTGCAATAAAATGGGTAGCATTTGAATACAAAAAAACATTAATATAATATACAAAAACTACATATTTTCTCTTAAGTTCTTATTAAATGTGCGACGACTTCATTGTAGTTGGAACTTTCAAAATTTCCAAAAAATTAAGTGACCACACGACGCAACTAATTAAATGTATCCTTCTTATCCTTGGACAACATTTAATTGAATTTGAAGTCCTCAAAAAGTATTTTTAATTGGCGGTCCAACAAACACACCGTCCTTAATTTTTGTATAGGTTAAGGAACACGCTCTTCAAATATGAAAGCCTTCACAAAATTTTAACAAACCCAGTCTTATATAAAGGGGTGGCAGTATAATTTGCTCATTACTTACAAGTGGCTCGAACTTTACATTTTCTTGACCAACTATGTAATTCGTTTGTTCCGGACCTTTTTTTTTCTGTCCCATTTGCACCAAAAACATATGCGTTTAGTATATCCTTGTTGCAATCTTGAACTTTTGCCACAACTTTGAGGTCTGCGAAATTTTTCAGTTATGTTTACACTCTCAGAGCCTAGGACCAAAGATTCTGTGCTGATCTTTTTCAAATGGCGGAACAAAACAGATCATAGACATCTATCATCTGAAAATTGCTCATTTTTCAAATAAATGCTATAACTTCTACAATTTAAAACAGATTTCGATAAATGAACACTTTTTTAATTTGTTAAATATTAGTTACATCATCCAAAAGAAAAAATTTTTAAAGTATGTTTTGTTAGTTAAAAAAACAGTGTAAGTAACGGGTTTTCCAATTTATCGATTTGGTATATATATAATTTGGTATATATAATTGGTATATTATTTGGTATGTAAAACTCATTCATAAGTTGCTTCATAATTGAGATATTTGTAATTAAGTGAGAAGATCTTTTACAAAAATGCAAAAAACGATCAAATGGGATTATCTCGGAATCTGTTCTACTGAAAAGTTTTTAAACTCCAGATTAGGATTCAGCGCTTGATTTTATATAAGAAATGACATAAATTTGTCGATGATGAAAAATCATTAATTATTTGTAAACTTGTGTTATTATTAAGGAGTTTTTTTCACTCGTAGAATAACAGTTGTTCAATACTTGAATATTATTACTCAGAAATAACTGTTTTATAAAGAGTTTTATAATAAAACTAATTTATAACTGTTTCATTAAGACTTATATGGAAAAATGAATTGATAATAATTATTGAAGCCTTATATTTTAAGACTCAGCAAATAAAACTTATCGAAAGACTTTTATTATTGAATTTAGTAAATAAAACTGGGTGGCTCAGCGGCAAGCTAATTTTACTTTAGGGAACCATTTAGGTTCGGAAAAATTTTTTCGATTTTTTTGGCCTAAAAATTTGCGTTATGGTGTTAAAACATCCCCTGAAAATTTCAAGTCAAAAAGAACATATGGTTTCAGAATTTTTGTGCAGGTAAGTCGGGCATAAAATCACATTATTAGCGCACATTGAGTATTTATGTTTTTGCTTGTTATATTTTTTGGCTGTTGTCAGGTAAGTTGAAAAAAGGGATGCAAAACCAGTTTAATTTCATTAAAAGCAACAGCAGCACACACTCAAAACAATAACGAGTCCTTCAACAAGACATTGTGGCAGCTTGCTCCAAAGCACTTTTACGCCGGAAAAAGGACCGTCGACCTCGCTGCCTGCTGCTCGCTAACCAAGTTCAATGACGGATATAAAGCGATTTTAGAAATCATGGAAGCCGCTGAAATAACCATTGGTCCAATTGCCGATAGTTTCGCTAGGACGTTCGATGATCAACGCATCAACGAGGCTAAGAGGGTCATCGCAACTGGGAGCGCTGAAGCTGCATGGGCTCGCAGAAGAGAGGTCCTTCCAGTGGGAACGTGACGTCCAGGAAGAGGGTAACCTCTATGAAGCTGGCGTAGGAGATATACTGTAAGTACTTTTCCTCAACTTACTTTTGACCGACCCTCGTATTTAGAAATGTTTTTTCTTCCAAATAACTACATACTCTGCCAAAAAAATCAAAATACAAAAACAAAAATTAATAAAAACTAAAATATTAAAAATTAAAAGTCTCATTATTTTTTGAACGACCCTCGTATTTGAAAAAAAATTCCAATTTTTTCCAAATTAACTGTTGTTTACGTAAAAAAACATTAAAAACCACGAAAAAGTCTATTAAAAAATATATTTTATTGAAAAAAGTAGTTAAAACTTTAAACGCGATTTATCTCGAAACCACTTTTTCAAACTGGTTGGGAGGATAACTTGAGTAAATGTGGACCGATTTTCAAATTCTTTTTTTTTAAATACTTCTAATTCCCAGCATTCTCGTATATACTAGGATATTTTGGATCGGTCAAAAAAAATGGAGAACCTAGGACCAAAGAAAGGGGTCAAAAAAGGTCGATTTTCCAAATTTTGACTTTGAAACCCCGTTACTCCCCTATATAATGACCGATCCAAAATATCCTAGTATATGCGATAACCACATCAATTCTTAACAAAACCCCATTTCTACTTTTTCTTTCAGATGATGCGTTCTCAAAAAATCCTCCCAACCATGGACCTATTTTTTTAATTTTTGGTCAACTTTGAAACGGATCACAACAACAACCGATGCAACAACAACAACGAAAAACGAAACCATTGCTGGATAGTAATGTGAGGTCACTTGTGGTCTTGAAAAGCAATTTCTTAAGTATTTAACGGGTTTATTACCATGCAGATCCATTCACTATGAATTGCGCTTATGCATTGATCCAGGCATGATTTTCCACTCGTAATCTTAAAATCTTTTAAAACTCTGTACCAAAGGTATTAAGTTTGTGCAAAAGTATGTAACAGCCAGATGGAAGCATTTCCGACCCTATAAATTATATATATTCTTGATCAGCATCAACAGGCGAGTCGATCTAGTCATGTCCGGGTGTCTGGAATGGTAAAGATCGGATGAACGATTGTTAAGGAAAACAAACAACTATGGGCAGCACCAGTCGCAAGAGTGATGGGCACCACTTCAATTGTACAGAGTATGTTATAGTCTGGCTTGACCGACTTTCTTTCATGTTTATTATTAATATTTTGTATCCTCTTTGGTTTTTTTCGCTATTTAATGATTTGTCAGTTTCTGTAAGCTGGCTTGATACATTCTTAATTCTCTGTCTATTTGTTTCTTCAATGATCATCATTGGTATTAATCGAGGCTAAGTACTGTCATAGCCTTGGCTGGATAACAGATAACCATCTTTGATCAATTGTGGTCGTTGAAAGCAGTCTCTTAGGTATTTTGCGGTTTTAGTGCCTTGGATATCTACTAACTGTTTATTCCGCTAATGGTTTGATCCTGGCGTGATTTTCCAATTAAAAAAGTTTTTAGTATTCATATTTGTTATCCTCTGGTGTTTTTCCGCCATTTCATGTTTCTTCTGTCATGATAACTATGTTTCAAACCTCTACACCGAAAAAAAAAATGACGGGAAAATTTTAAGCCTACAAAGAATGACTTGATCCCGGCAACGGGATTAAAATTTTAGGTACGAGCAGGCTGGATATCTATCCGAATCGGGATTGTCTTCCGTCAATTAATATTGGCAATTTGACTATGCTGAAAGCATAGCTGGTGTGGTAGGCTTCAGATTGGGAACAGCAACAGTCTCTGTATGGAGGAGAGGGATAGTTGCAGGCACAACACCTATGCCATTTTTTGATTCCGCCAGATGGCGCTCAAAACCTGGTCCGTCGCACTTCCGTTTCAGCCTGGGATGGCCAATGATAGCCGGTGTCTGCCCAAGACAGATTCAGTGGCATAACAGCTGCTTGCTGCAGTTCTCTGGTACAAAGTATAGTTAAAATAAAATACATATATTGGCTTGTCCTTACTTATATGGATCATTCACGCAGCCCGCAAACTGCTAAGTCAAAAAGAGTTCTATTATGTGTTTCAAAAATAAAACTCTCTCATTTATTTTTGAGTAACAATTTAAAAGTATTGAACGACTGTTATTCTCCGAGTGAAAAAATAAAACTCTTTAATAATAATTATTTACAGAGTAATAAAACAAAAAATAACTGTTTAATTTGTCCATTACAAAAAACCCCGCCAATAAAACTTTTTGTGAATGTCGACGTCGGAAGGATAAACAAAAATTTTAGTGTATTTAAAATTATTTTAGCAATTGTGCTTTATAGTTTATTTTCTATAAGAGTTTTATGAAAATAAGTGTTATTTTCCGTCTCTGGTACAAACAGGTGAGTGAATAATGAATCTTAGGGGTAATAAAATGAAGGATAAAATTAACCAAAATTTACAACAAATAATTTCAAGAATGACATACTTTAACTTGGACCTCTTTAGATAAATGTGTGCGAAATGCATCTGCTTCCATATTATAAATAACTACCGCACAAGAGCTCCGATTACCTCATTAGTAAATCGCCTGAGTGTTTCCCAAATTGTGGCAACTGGAAATTTGATACGAAAATCTTAATTTCATGTGCATTTGGCTGCTAACCAACCAAGTCGTCTCTAATCAGCAACAAACGCACACATAATGACCGTTTACTAATTGATGCGTTTGAAAATCAGCATCATCTTTGGTTTCCATTTTCCATTAGTTATTTTAATATATTAATTAACATTAATGTAAGGCCCTATGCACACATCATATAGCACACATCATATATCACACAGATATTTATATCAGGGACCGTAAATAACAGTTATGGGGGAAAAAACATTCAAAAAATTTTTCTTATCTTATCCTCCTATTTTCTTATCTATATGTAAGGGGGAGGTAGCAGTATTCATATTTTGAGCTGGCATTAAAATAGGGACACATTTTTATTTTCAATTTTTTAGAAAAAATTACTTTCAATTTATTTTTTTAAATTTTTTAGGGACTGTAAATTTTTGGAAAAAAAATAAAAAATAAAAATTATGAAAAATTTTATTTTTTAAAATTAAAATAAAAATTAAACTTAAATTACTTTTAGACCAAAAGACCTATAACCAATGTTTGCATATACACAGATACAGGGTCCGTATGTATGCGTGCATATGTGTGTTTATGTGCTTGTGCTTTCAATGGTATAGCCATTTAAGGGAGGAGGTGTTGCCAGTCATGCGGGATTACTAAATTTCCTTCTTAACTAAATGGGACTCTTGTAAAGAATCTGACATGATCCTAATTTTTCCCAATATTATGGATTATTGGGAAGAGCAAAAATATAGGTTCCCTATGCTATAGGAGTTGGCAAAAATTGTGCACGCAGTAGGTCATTTTCTCCACTGAAATTAGTCCTTAGTGACTTGAGATTTAATTTATCTGCAGATTCACTCAGAAAAATAATGTTTGTCAATCTTAATAAATTATGACATTATAACAATTTGCGAATTTAATAATTTATTGAAGGAAAAAAGTCATGGCCTAGCATAATATTTATGGGCTTAGAAATGCCAGCTAGTAGCTAGTAACAACAAGAAAGAAAGTCGGTCAAGCCCGACTATAACATACTCTGTACCTGTGAAGTGCTGCCCATCACCGTTGCGACCGGTGCTGCCCATAATTGTTTGTTTTCATTATAACTCGACAACCGTTCATCCGATCTCTACCATTCCATTGGAGTATCGATTATTAATCCTAATTACTAAATGTGTCCAAAAGGAACGAACCTTCTATCTATAAAACTGTGGGAGATATGACGTTTTTTCCAATTTGCGGGGGTGATCTGCCTGCAAGTATAAGAAGCATAAGTCCCATACATGTCAAACCTCTATCTCTTACCATCTCTGAGATCTGTGCGTTCATACGGACAGACAGACGGACGGACGGACATGGCTTTTGCACAAACTTATTATACTCTATGTACCTTTGGTACAGAGTATAAAAATATAACAAATTGTAAAGGTTGTTAAGTAATATATGTGACCCTGCAGCCATTTATCTGTTACGTTTTAAATTTAAATAGTTAAGACATTGTTAAGCACTGATAACTGCGCCTTTACCAACACTGTCTGAGCAGTAAAGACGCAGACATGAGCGGCTGCTCAATTCATTCGAGGCTCGTGATCAGTGTGGAGCAGACTTAACCAGAATCTGTGTAAATAAATTAAAAGTGTAAATAAACTGTACATACATGATTTAACCGAATATATTAACGTGTATGTGTATTAATTGGATCACTCGGTCCCCCTAACAAAATCAAAATTTTTCATAATCTTAGTTCGGGCCATAGAGGGATGTATGTATAAACAAGTAAGGGCGCTGCAGTCGAGTGCCCCGACTACAAAATACCCTGTTCCCTTGATTTCGTGTGTTTTTTCTTTACATACACACACGCTCACACATACAATTGCGTCTTTAATTTTCTTGAATGACATTGTGGTCGGCAATATTAATTGTCCTATGATACTGGACAAGATTCCTTTCAATGTTCCGCCCAGATCTTTGCGTGACTGGGTCCCCTTTAGAGTAGCAACTCATAGGGTCAATTATGCCAATAATGAGCCTATATGTAGAGCCCTATTGATGTACAATCGTCTCCCCAGTTGGCATGCGGTTTGACTTTAGCATCGACAATATTATTATTAAGCGACTTCTTAGGGACTTCTTTTTGTAGTTAAATTGTTACTGTTAGTTTTAAGTTTTATTGTAGTAGCCAGTTAAGGTTATCCGTTGGCGAAATACTAAATAAATAAATAAATAAATAAATAAATGAACTCCAACATACACACAAACGCATGGCATGCAGCCGCGCGCATTAACTGACAATGCAAGACCCCCCTCTCTCCCACAAACAAAATTGATTCGTATATAACTTCGGTGTTTATTGCCCGATCTTAGTGATCATTTCAGAATAGATAGATATTGGGCCTTACTTGATATATGTAAAGTTTGGAAGGTCTAAAGGCGTCTAAAGGGGGGAGGGGGAGGAATTTTCCAAATCTAACACAAACTCGATTTGAATCGGGTATACACCTACCTACAGGCAAAAATTTGTGCCTCTATCTCTTATAGACTCTGAGATCGACATGGCTAAATCGACTCGGCTGTTGATGCTGATGAAGAATATATATACTTTATGGTTCCTTCTAACTGTTACATACTTTTGCATAACTTCATGATCCCTCTTTTCCCATTTTCAATGGGAACAGGGTATAAAAATAGGGGAAAGTTAACTTCGGGACAGCCGGAGTTTTGTATACCCTTGCAGACTCCATTGAAAACAAAAAAGAATTTTTAACTAAGACTACTTTTCGGAACATACTTTTCTAAGGCAAATATACAATATAGATTTTCGATTTCGACTAGACTTGGTGAAATAATGGAAAATTTAAACAAACTAACAATTACGAAATTTGGAGGCGATCCCATTTAAAACAAAAAAAAAGTTTTTCTCACAAGAACTTCTTTTTTCGACCGATCATTCGTACCTATTCTACGTATATGTTATAGTCATCCTATTTTGACAAAATTTTGTAAAATTATGTAAAAGTATATAAAATAAGTATATGGCAATGATAAGGATGTTTCCATTAAAAACAAAAAAGTTTTTCTCACAAGAAAAAGTTTTTCGACCGATCGTTCCTATGACAGCTATATGTTAGTCATATGTGAAGCATATATGCCAATTTTAAGGACATGTCCATTGAAAACAAAAAAGTTTTACTAACTAAAACTACTTGTCGGACTGAAGTTTTCTATGACAGCTATACTATATGGATTTCCGATTTCGACCAAACTTGGTGGAATAATCGGAAAGCATAGCAAACTAAGAAATACGAAGTTTGGAGGTGTTTCCATTGAAAACAATTAGTTGCTATCACTAAAACTAGTTTCTCGACCGATCGTTTCTATGACAGCTATATGCTATAGTTATCCGATCCGGATGACATTAGGATAGCATTGAAACAGACAGACAGACGGACTGAGCCAAATCAACTCAGCTCGTCTTGCTAATCAAGAAGATATACGAGGTGTGTTCAAAAAGTATCGCGAATTTTGAATACCTTATATGGTCGGAGATGCTTCCTTCTATGCGTTACAAACATTCGGACAAACAACAATCAAAAGATGCTTGCTGAGAAGTATAAAATAAGCGTCAGCACCATTTCGCGCATTAAAAACAATGCAAGTGAGGTCCGTGCACTCACCAATCCTGACGAGAAAAGGGATAGAAAAAGCACACATGTTCACTTGGAAGCAGCATTGTTGCCCTGGCTCAACCAAATCCGTTCTAAAAAATGGAATTTTTAGTGGACCAGTGTTGCTCGCTAAGGAACAGGAGTTCACCATAAAGCTCTTTACTTAGCTTAGCTATGCACCAGATGGGAGCTGGCTTCAGCATTGGTGCAATCAAAAAACTTCGCAAAGATTCATGGAGAAGGCAGTGAAAATAATGCACCAAGCGCAAATTCTGGACAAATTTACTCTAGAATGCATAATGTTGATGATACTGGATTGTACTAAAGCGTGATTTTTTAAAAGCTATAGGAAAGTTTAAAAAAAAAAACACATCGAATTCGGAAAAATGCATGAAATCTTTATTTGAATCGATAGTACGCTCCATATAATTTAATGTTTGAAGATTTTTTCAAGCAAATGTTGACCGTGACTGCGCCTCAAATGGTCCATCCGCTTAGTCCAATTTTGGCATACTCTTTCCAACATTTCGGCCGGTATCTCACGAATAAATGCTTCAATGTTGTCTTCCAATGCGTCAATTGAAGCAGGCTTGTCTGTATAGACATGAGCTTAACATGGCCCCACAAAAAATAGTCTAAAGGCGTTAAATCGCACGGTCTAGGCGGCCAATTGACCGGTCCCGAACGTGAAATAAAATGTTCACCGAACTCGCCTCTCAATAAGTCCATTGTTGCGAGTGCTGTGTGGCATGTGGCACCGTCTTGTTGAAACCACATGTCATGCAAGTCAAGCTCTTGCATTTTGGTCAAAAAAAGTTGGATATCATCTCACGGTAGCGCTCACCATTCACAGTTACGTTACGATTCGCATCATATTTGAAGAAGTACGGTCCAATGATGCCACCAGCCCATAAACCGCACCAAACTGTGACATTTTCTGAATGCATTGGTAGCTCTTGCAATGCTTCTGCTGATATTCACTCCAAAATCGACAATTCTGCTTATTTACGTACCCATTGAGCCAAAAATAAGCTTCGTCGCTGAATACGGCTTCAATTCTTGCACCAGCTGTATTTTGAAAGGCTTCACACTTAAATCCTTCCGCAAAACGACGACGAATCGATAATTGATGGTCATCATTAGCACTGGCCGATACAGCTGCGATATTTTCTTCAGTTCGCACTCTACGTAAGCGTGTTGGTGATTTAATGTCCAACAATGTAAATTTTCTGCGAAATTTAGTCACAATAGCCCGAATAGCCGCTTCATTAGGTCGATTAAACTGACCATAAAATGGAAGAAGCGCGCGATGAACTTTCTTAACAGAGCACGCATTTTGATAATAAAATTCAATAATTTGCAAGCGTTGTTCGTTTGTAAGACGATTCATGGTTAAATTATAGACCAAACTGATGATGTTTGACAGTGAAACAAAACACGAAACGTGCGTGAGCTGTTTAAACCAGTGTTGCCAAAAAGATAATAGCTAAAAAATCACCTTTTACAAGACACTGCCTAACAGAAGCTACAGGCAAGCATGAAAATCCAAAAGGATTTAAAACACAGAAGCAACGTCTCACATTGCTTTTCCTGTGCAATGCAACTAGAACATTTATTCGAGCTTAATGTATTGGATATTATAGCAATAGAAGCGCATGGATGACGAGCGTGATTTGGGCACATATACTTGTAGATCTTAAAAAGGATCTAAAGAAAGTCAATCAACACATTTGTTTGATTATAGGGAATGCTTCTTGCCACAATACAGAAACGGAATTCTCGAATATAACAATTCACTTTTTGCTGCCAAATACTAGTGCAATAATACAGCCACTGGATCAAGGTATTATCCACTCCCTTAAAATGTAATACCGGTAAGTTCTAATAAAAAAACGAATTGGAGCATTGGAAAAGGGATTATCTGAAGTGGAATCTCTAAAATCTTTGACTATTTTGGAAGGTATACGATATGCTAATCGAACATGGAACTTAGTTAAGCAGCAAACAATTATTTCAGGCTGGCATTGATCAAATCAGACGCAGAGCAGGCGAATACATTCAATGCGACAATGATCGGCCTGCTTTGAAACTATTTCGGACGAGAATATTATTGCAGACGAATTGAAGGAAAATGAGAGTCCGATTGAAGATGAGGAGCATTTCGCTTTATCTGATTTCAATACAAAACATTTAGATTCCATGCGCGACTAGTTTTCTTTTAATAATATAATCGCTTTAGAGGCTTTTAAAGACATCTGGGCCTGTTCCGAATTCCGAAAACGAGTGGAATTGCCACAAATCGAAAAATCCGAAATTCCGAAATCGGGAAAACATGTCTCGAATTATTTCTCATATTATTCGTACAAACCGAGTGTCAAGTCAATCGGATGAAAAATCCAATTTTCCCCAAACAAGCTTTTCCGACTTTTCCGGCTGGAATTTTCCAAATCTCCGTCTTAGTACGAACTTTCACCACAAAAGGAAACTCCTGTCCAAATTTCAGCCCTCTAGCTCTTACCGTTTAGGATGTGCGATGATTGCCTATCGGTCAGTCAGTCAGTCAGGACAAACAATTTTATATATATACAGACTTGCATATATCCCGGCGCTTCGCTACGCCGCCGTCAGTCTATACTGACATCACATAAAACCGATTTACTGATTCTTTTCCGACCGGATTTGGGTAACATTACCGTTATCGTACCGTTATCTGTATCGTTAAAGTTATTGATTTCGTTATCGCTATCGCTACTGCTATCGTTATCGTTATGCTTACCGTTAGCGTTAGTGTTAGTGTTAGCGTTAGCGTTAGCGTTAGCGTTAGCGTTAGCGTTAGCGTTAGCGTTAGCGTTAGCGTTAGCGTTAGCGTTAGCGTTAGCGTTAGCGTTAGCGTTAGCGTCACTATCCTTACAAACCGAATTTGAAGTCAATCGAATGAAAAATAGATTTTTGCTTATCAAATTGCCCGATAATTTTTCTTGTGTTTTCCGGAATCGGGAAAATACTTGTCCAATTGTTTATTTCGTATACTTCGCTTACAAACACAGTTTCAAGTCAATCGAATGAAAAATGAAATTCTCCCCATACAAACTTATCCTACGCTTTATCGCCTTTCCGGGTGGAATTTTCCAAAACCCCGTCTTAGTACACACTTTAACCACATAAAAACTTTTGTCCAAATTTTAGCCGTCTAGCTCTTATCGTTTAGGCTGTGCGATTATTGCCAATCAGTCAGTCAGGACAAAGTATTTATTATTTTTCTTCTGCTTCTTCTTTGCCCATTTGTAATAAAATCAACACAACCGTTTTAGGGTGTCGGCCGCTCCACTAATGCCCGCCACTCGCCTCTGTCTCCCTGCACCTGGTCGCGCCATTTCCGCTTTGGTCGACCCTGCCCGAGCTTGCCCCCTAACTCGTTTGCATGCCGACTGTACATCTGTTTTGCTGGAGCGTTATCATCCATACGGGTAACATGTCCTATCCAGCGCAGCGGCTGTTGTTTTATACGCTGGACAAGCTTAGTGTCCCCATAGAGCTCGTACATCGGCAACTTTTAGAGGTCCATAAATCCTCCGAAGAACTTTTCTCTCGAACACTCCAATTGCCGCATCATCCGTTGATGACATTGTACATGCTTCTGCGCCGTATAGCAGGACTGGGAAGATAAGCGAACGCAATTTTCGCTTTCCGAAAGAGGGCTCTGCTCTTGAACTCCTTACTGAGCCCGTAGTAACATCGGTTTTCAAAAGTAATTAAGCCCTGTTCCCATTGAAAATGGGAAAAGGGGATCATGAAATTGTGCAAAAGTATGTAACAGGTAGAAGGAAACATTTGCGACCCTATACAGTATATATATTCTTGATCAGCACTAACAGCCGAGTCGATTTAGCCATGTCCGTCTGTCCGTCCGTCTGTCCGCGTTTGCGCGTGCGTGTGTGCCTATGTTAGAGTGTGTGTGTGTATATGTGTATGAAAACACAAGAAGTCAAGGGAATAGGGTATTTTGTAGCGGGGCACTCGACTACAGCTCCCTTACTTGTTCTTCTTCGGATTTCCAGACTGGTGTTGTTGTCGCTGGTTATCGTCGTTCCGAGGTAATCAAATTCCTTAACAACCTTAAAGTTGTATTCTCACATTGCAATAGATTGTACTTCGTCTTATCTTTATTTACCGCTAAGCTCATTAGTTTTGAATGCTTCTCTATCTCTGAGAACGCCCGTTTTACCGCAGATTCGTCTTTGCCGATGATATCAATATCACCGGCATAAGTAGCATGTTAGCTCTGGTAAAGATGGTGCCTGTTCTGTTAGCACTTGGCAGCAGATTATAGAAGTCACACGATAAGGTGTCACCCTGCCTAAAACCTCTTTTGGTATCGAAAGGCTCGGAGAGGTTTCTTCCTATTTTGACGGAGATTTCTACGTTTCTCAAAGTCATCATGCAAAGTCGAACGTACTTTGCTGGAATACTAAAAGTAGACAGATCTTTAAAGAACTTTGACCTTATCGGCGTGTCAAAGTCGACTTTATAGTCAACAAAAAGGTGGTGGGTGTCGGTCTTTCTCTCTTGGGTCTTCTCCAGGATTTGTCGCAGTGTGAATATCTGGTCCGTGGTGGATTTGCCAGGTCTAAAGACACACTGATAAGGTTCAATCATTTCACTCATTCTAGGCTTTAGACGTTCACATAAGATGCATGATAGAACCTTATATGCAATGGAAAGGAGACAGATCCCGCGGTAATTGACGCAAACCGCAGGGTCTCCTTTATTAAATATTGGACAGAGTACGCTTAGATTCCAATCTTCGGGCATGCTTTCTTCGGACCATATTCTGCATAGGAGTTGGTGCATGCAACTCACTGCCAGCCTTGATGAATTCAGCGGTCAGCTCATCAGCGCCATCAGATTTGTTTTTTTTAGCCTTTTTATGGCTAACAAGACTGACAAGACTGTCCCCAGAGGCTGCATTTTGACCGTCATCACCAGGTTGGAGAAATAGTTGCTCCATTTGTCTAGTGCCACTTGCGGACTTCTGACCAGATTTCCGTGCTAATCTTTCGGTAGAATTTTCGAGTCTCCCTCCTTTCGAACAGCACTTCGACTTCCTCCCTCATGCGCCTTTCCTGCTCATTTTTCATCCTTCTGAAAAAGCGCTTCTCCTCTCTCCATTTCTTCCGGTATCGCTCATTAACAGCTCGCGTTGCTCCATACTGCAGAGTTCTCCTGTACGCAAAGTCTTTCTCTGCAGTAGCGTGGCGGCACTCATCATCGTACCATGACTGTTTTCGGGAGTTTTAGGCGAATCCGAGAATCTTCTCGGCAGCCGTACTCATAGAGTTTGAAATGTGCTTCCACTGTTCGCCTACACCAGAAAGGCCAGGTGGGGTTTCCCTGAGCAACTGGGTAAGCTTTGCTGAGTAGGCTTCGGATGTCCGTTGTGATTGCAGCTTCTCAATGTTCTCAAGGTCCGTAACCGAGGCACTGTTTTAGTTATCATTGGCGGATGTAATAGACGACAATCGGGTGCCAAGCCCGAAGTAACGCCCCCTATTTGTCCGAGGGTTATATCGCCGCTCACGTTAGCCAGCAGCTTTGCGGATGCATCGCTCTGTTACCAGGGGTTACCACGTGGAGGTGTGAGTCGACTTGAGACGCAGTAAGCTACATACGCCCCCATAACCACAGGAGAGTTCCTGTCTTTCAAGGGATTGGTAAAGATCGGTTAAACGATAGTCGAGTTATAAAAAAAAAACAAACTATTATAGTGGGCTATCTAAAAAATTGTGGCTCTGACAGTTTTTTGCGCTTAAAGGGGGGAGGGGGAGGAATTTTCCAAATCTGAAACAAACTCGTATTGAATCGGGTATACACCTACCTACATTTAAAAATTGGTGACTCTAGCTCTTATAGTCTCTGAGAAACACGCGTTCATACGGACAGACAGACAGACGGACGGACAGACGGACAGGGCTAAATCGACTCGGCCATTTTCAATGGGAACAGGGTATAAAAATAGTAGCCCTTTGGTTAAGAAAAGCTTTCCATAATATTTAGAAAATATTTGTCTAAATTTTAGGGTGAGTCGGCTAAGGACGGATTTCATTGGCGAATTTCTAATTTTAAGGGCTAATTTGGAACTTTTTGTATGAGTGTACGGAAAGGTGACAAAACATAGTTAGCTGTAGCCCAGCCTAGCCAGCTCCAAAATGTCAATAATCACTTTATACATGATTTAAATTCGTAAAATTTATTTATTTTCGTAATATTTCGTAAGGACATTTAGTTTCAACTTGTAAGTCAAGTAACTGCAGAGTTTGTTTAAAGCCTCACAATACCCTATTCCATAGATATGCGCCTGAGTCTACTACAACAGCAAAACATAGTCAGCCGTTAGGAACTTGGACTCTCGCAACAACTCAAAGATCGTCAGTTAATTTTGCCAGCAACGTCTCTGACCAAGGTATTTTGGCCACAGCCATTGTTAAAATAAAAGATCAATGTGGGTCTTTCAGATGGCCCGAGCGCTTTTGGATTCTGGCTCGCAAGTGAACTTCGTTACTAAGGATTAGGCAAATCAGTTGAAGTTAAAAAGGGAGAGGAAGATAAGTCTAAGACAAGTCTGTTAGGCATAGGGAAGTGTCGGTCAGCGGTGCGTCACTCGGTTCAAACGTCAATTGCTTCTCAAGTCAATTCATTCGAAATGACGACCGATATCGGCATTTTCACATCAATTTTATCATACCAACCGAAAAATCTGGTAGTAAATGTTGACGTTCCTAAGAATGTCGAGCTAGCCGTAGCGCATAGACCAGCTACTTGGAGCAGACACGTTTTTCGACATGCTTAGGGAAGTTCAGATAAAAGGAAGCAAGGATTAGCCAACATTATAGGCGACTGCTTTGGATGGGTTGTATCCGGTCGGTGTCGAACTAATAGTTCGATTAATCAGCGTTCTACTCTTTAATCAGTGCAGTTGAAGATTCTTGCTCGTGTGATAAACTTTTGGTAATTGTTTAGTAGAGCTACCCCTCACCAAAAATTCTGAAAAAATTATCCTCGATGGACCGTGAATTTACAAGAACTATGACGTCTTCAGATCGCGGGGACTCCCGCGGATCAATGGTAAAAATTGTTTGAAAGTTGCATTTTTTGCATAAAAAACAGATTGTTTTTTGCCTTAAGGGGCACACCTAGTGTGATGGCCTAAAAAAAAGGTGATTTTTTGGGAATTTTTATTAAAAAAACTACTTTATCAATTATTTCAAAATTTTAAGAATATATTTATACATGTTTCAAGAATATACAGTGAAATTTTTGAAGAAAAAAATTAAATATTTTTTAAGTTATAGTCGATCTCCAACGGCGCGAAAAAAAAAGTTCCTTCACTGCTGCAGTGATTCCGGCCTTCTCCGTGGATGAAATTTAAAAAAGAAAAATTCTTGATAAACTAGATAATATTGTCTGTACAATGACCTACGATAAAAAAAAAATCAAAAATTGACAATATGGCGGCTTTTTAAAAAAAATTCGAATTTTACCCAAAATTTTGGTCGTTTTTTGGCCTGCCAAAATTCGATTTTTTGATCAAATCAAAAACCGATAGGTCATTGTACGGAGAACTATATATAGAACATGTAAAAAAAATTCGATAGTGATCGGATCATTTGTTTTTGAGTAATCACTGCAGCAAATTCGGAAAATGCTGTTTCGAGAAAAACGCGTTTAAAGATAAAATGATCGTCTCTCTAGCAGCCGAGCGGCTGCTCTATAAATTGCTATAACTCAAAAACTATTTGAGATATCGATTTGAAATTTAAATATGTTATTTTTAAAGGTGTAATCTACGGAAATATGAAAAAAAAGAAAATCGATTTTTTTGAAATTTCACACTAGGTGTGCCCCTTAACTGTCATTATTTCTCAAAAATAATTTATATTTATTTGTATAGGTGTGCTATTTACCGACTTTTTCTTCGTTTCCTAGTATGAAAATGGCGCTATACATTGAATGAAACTGCTGTAAACTATTTTCCACACCACCAATTTGAGGTATAGTTCAAGGCGCGTTTTTTTTATGTGGTTTTCCCAGAAGGCCTAGTCCACATGCGCTCAACAATGTGAGATGGTCGCTGGAAAATAAATGTTAATGCCATTGACTACCAAATATAGTTTTAAGATACTCACCACAGAGGCTATACCTCCTTACGATCCTTCCGCCGCTTCCTCCTCATCCAATCCATTCGACGCTTCCTGTTCCAATCCATCCACCCCTTCCTCCTGTTCCAATCCTTCGACCGCTTCTTCCTCTCCCTCTTCCTGTGCAGTTTGTTAAATTAGGCAGTGGTAATTTTATAGTTGTACATAGCGAAAGGCATGAATGCGCCGCAGGCAAAATTTTTTTAAAAAGAAGCACAGGCAATAATTAAAAAAAAAATCGCGCGATTTTTTATACCCTTGCAGAGGGTATTATAAAATTGTCCGGATGTTTGTAACGCATAGAAGGAAGCATCTCCGACCACATAAAGTATATATATTCTTGATCAGCACGACGAGCTGAGTTGATTTAGCCTTGTCCGTCTGTCCGTCTGTCCGTCTGTCCGTCTGTTTCTATGCTATCTCCTCCGTCAGTTTTAAAGCTATCCTCACCAAACTTTGCACAAAGTCTTTTGGTACAAATACGCTGCACATTTGTCGGAACCGGCCGGATCGGATGACTATAGCATATAGCTGCCATAGGAACGATCGGTTGAAAAACAAGTCTTAAAGAGAAAAACTTTTTTGTTTTTAATGGAAACGCCTCCAAAGTACGTATTTCTTAGTTTACTATCCTTTCCCATGATTTCACTAAGTTTGGTCGAAATCGGATGACTATAGCATATAGCTGCCATAGGAACGATCGGTCGAAAAACTAGTTCTAGTGAGAAAAACTTTTTTGTTTTTAGTGGAAACGTCCTTATCATTGGCATACACTTAATCTATATATTTTTACATAATTCTATAAAGATTGGTCGAAATCGGATGACTATAGCATATAGCTCCCATAGGAACGATCGGTCGAAAAACTAGTTCTAGTGAGAAAAACTTTTTTGTTTTTAGTGGAAACGTCCTTATCATTGGCATACACTTAATCTATACACTTTTACACAATTCTACAAAGATTCGTCGAAATCGGATGACTATAGCTCCCATAGGAACGATCGGTCGAAAAACTAGTTCTAGTGAGAAAAACTTTTTTGTTTATAATGAAAACGTCCTTATCATTGGCATACACTTATTTTATTTACTTTGGACACATTTCTACAAAGATTGGTCAAAATCGGATGACTATAGCATATAGCTGCAGTATGAATGATCGGTCGAAAAGAAGTTCAAGTTAGAAAAACTTTTTGTCTTAAATGACATCGCCTCCAAATTTCGCAATTAACAGTGTATTATGCTTTTCCATGATTTCACCAAGTTTAATCGAAATCAGACATCTCTATAGTGTAGATCCCATAGAAAAGTAATGTCCAAAAAGTATTCTTAGAAAACCTTTTTTTGTTTTCAATGGAAGCTGCAAGGGTATACAAAACTTCGGCCGAGCCGAAGTTAACTTTCCCCTATTTTTTTTTTTTAATTATTGCCTGTGCTTCTTTTTAAAAAAATTTGCCTGCGGCGCATTCATGACTATTAAAATGACTTACCTCGGAAAATTCCACATTATTAATTATGTTGCAATTATTTGGGTTGTAAAGCTTCCCGATTTCCAAAAATAGTTGGTGGATTCTCTGGGAGTGATCCGGGAACTTTTTGAAAAACTGAAACTTCGCCAGGTATCCTATGTAATGCTCTTTTTTCCTTCCAAATTTTGGAAGCTGTGACCGCATGTCTCTCCAAAGCCTTTCGATATTCTGCGTGTGCGCTTTAGTTGTGGGATCAACAAAGTTTTTTGAGTGATTTACAGTTTCATGTGTAAGTCCCTCTTCATCCAGGCAATTGTACGCCTTCTAACAATCCGACATAATTGTGGTTCCCGCGGCGATGCGATTCTGGATTATTTCAAGCAGTGTCTCTTTTCGGCGATCTTCCACCGGAACTATAAAATAGTCTCCGGACTCTCTAGCAATGCCCCCGAAGACCCACTGTACTTCTACTATGCGGCCACAGTTGAACTTACGCTTTCCAATTTTGGCTTCGTCAATTTCGACGGTTGTTCCAGGTCCTCCAATTACAGGACAGCACCTTCTCCCGAATAAAATTTTTCCAGTCAATAATAGTGGGCCTGGACCACCCAAATTCGTTTTCCAAGAAATTGATCTCACCAGCTACTCTTACAGTGTCCCAAGCAACAAAGAATGTGTTTTTGCGGACACTTTCAAAAAACTCGCACTTCATTTTTTGCATCTTCTTATGAGCTCCTTTCTGGACGGTCATTATTTTCCTACACCGGAAACGTCCATTCGCTGCCGTACACTTTGAACCGCATTTTGGACACGTTTTTGACGGTAAAATGCTGCCGTGATCTTCCACAAAAATGCATTATCTCCTCATCCGACTTAGTGAAAAACTTCATTAGCGTATTTACGCAACTTGGGCAACTCATTTTCGTCGATGTGATTGGTGGTCAGAGTTTACAACGAATATTTCGCTTACCAGAAACAATTTTTTCAATTTATAAATGACAGTTAAGGCAAAAAACAATCTGTTTTTTATGCAAAAAATGCAACTTTCAAACAATTCTTACCATTGAACCGCGGGAGTCTCCCGCGATCTGAAGACGAAGAAGTTCTTGTAAACTCGCGGTCCATCGAGGATAATTTTTTCAGAATTTTTGGTGAGGGGTAGCTCTACTAAACAATTACCAAACTTTTTCGTAAATTCAGGGAGTTGGAAGAAATTCCAAATGAATCTAATCCAAATTTGTATACCCCAAGGCAGTTGCTTTGCGAGAAGTCATTTTTGGACTCAATCACACGTTTGCCCTTGGGTCGTCTGAGCGTTTCGTTGCCATTTAAGTCCAGTCCTCAGTGTTTAGGCTCGTCTTATGAGACAGCAAAACGACGATTCTTAGCTCTTGAGAGAAGAACGTCAAAACAACCTGAGATTCAGTTACTGTTCATTGCATTTATGAAGGAATACTTATCGTTGGGACATATGACTGCAAGAGATAACTCCGTCCCTTGTTGTGCGTGGGCAGGCGCAGTTCAAAGCGATTTTAAATCCAACTCCATTTGGTGAGGCTTCTAAGAACTCAATTTTTTGCTTGCATTAGGCACAAATTACCAACGCTGACAACGTGGTAAACACATAACAGAACTCGAGAATGCAATACTTCACATTGTTTTTGATTGATACTTCGTCGTCTTCGTTATTTTTGAATTTCTTGGCCGATGTACTGGTATATTCAGAATCCTCTGGTCTAAGATGCTGATTTCCACTAAACCCGCGTTTTTTAGCACGATTCTGACGCTCACTTGGGCGGTTTTTATACCCTTGCAAAGGGTATTATAAAATTGTCCGGATGTTTGTAACGCATAGAAGGAAGCATCTCCGACCACATAACGTATATATTCTTGATCAGCACGACGAGCTGAGTTGATTAAGCCCTGTCCGTCTGTCCGTCCGTCTGTCCGTCTGTTTCTATGCTATCTCCTCCGTCAGTTTTAAAGCTATCCTCACCAAACTTTGCACGAAGTCTTTTGGTACAAATACGCTGCACATTTGTCGGAACCGGCCGGATCGGATGACTATAGCATATAGCTGCCATAGGAACGATCGGTTGAAAAACTAGTCTTAAAGAGAAAAACTTTTTTGTTTTTAATGGAAATGCCTTTCCCATGATTTCACTAAGTTTGGTCGAAATCGGATGACTATAGCATATAGCTCCCATAGGAACGATCGGTCGAAAAACTAGTTCTAGTGAGAAAAACTTTTTTGTTTTTAGTGGAAACGTCCTTATCATTGGCATACACGTATTTTAAATACTTTTACACAATTCCATAAAGTTGGGTCGAAATAGGATGACTATAACATATAGCTCCCATAGGAACGATCGGTCGAAAAACTAGTTCTAGTGAGAAAAACTTTTTTGTTTATAATGAAAAAGTCCTTCTTATTGCCATATTCTTATTTCATATACTTTAACATATTTCTACAAGGTTTTAGCAAAATCGGATAACTATAGCATATAGCTGCAGTATGAATGATCGGTCGAAAAAGAAGTTCTAGTGAGAAAAGTTTTTAGTTTTAAATGGGATCGCCTCCAAATTAACGCCTCGTAATTAACAGTGTATTATGCTTTTCCAAGATTTCACCAAGTTTGGTCGAAATCAGACATCTATATAGTATAGATCCCATAGAAAAGAAAGGTCGAAAAAGTAGTCTTAGTTAGAAAAACTTTTTTGTTTTCAATGGAAGCTGCAAGGGTATACAAAACTTCGGCCGAGCCGAAGTTAACTTTCCACTATTTTTTTTCTTTATTACTTTTTTCCGATCCATTTTACAAAAATCACAATAAATTTATGAAAAATTTACTTTTCCGTTCACTGAAGCGCACGCGTCTGTTGCTCAACTCGATACAAACTGAACTAAATGATGCTTTTAGTTGAACACCTGGACTCAAAAAATGCTTCAACCCCTTAAATAAGCAGAAATGTGTATTCGTATGTTTGTAAGAATATGTGTGCAAACACGTTTTTACCTAACAATAAACATTTTCAACAGAATTCGGTGGTTACTTTATGCCGCTTCGTTCGAAAATGAGGCGAAAAAAATAGCTCATTTTGACGAAGACCTTGCTTCACAAAAAAGGCTGTATCTTCTAAAGTATTTCGAATTTCTAAAAATCCCTTTTAGGGGCATATTCACAACTACCCAAGCTATAAATAAATGCAAAAAAAGTCGAAAAAAAAGTTGCTCAATGAGAAGACCCCCTTAACGCACATACTTAAAAAAATATAAAAAATTTTTTAAACATATTGCTTATCCATATCAAAGGTGGAAAATTTTTTCAACATTTTGGTTTTTAAATTTAAAAAAAAAAACTTGTAATTAGATTTATGCCAAATTTTGCAGAGAGTTATATATAAGTAGCAGATCAATAAAAACAAGTAAGAAA
The DNA here is from genome assembly GCA_018904265.1 of Lordiphosa collinella. NCBI lineage: Eukaryota > Metazoa > Arthropoda > Insecta > Diptera > Drosophilidae > Lordiphosa > Lordiphosa collinella. The sequence goes on from JAEIFV010000226.1 coordinate 23,411, forward strand.
GTCGATCAAGCCCGACTATGCGACCGGTGCTGCCCATAATTGTTTGTTTCCTCATAACTCGACTATCGTTCGTCCGATCTTTACCATTCCTTTGGCGGATAGATAAATAATCATGATTACTAAGTATGTCCAAAAGAAATGATCTTTCTTTCTATAAAACTGTGAGAGATATGATGTTTTTTCCAATTTGCGGAGGCGGGAGGGGCGTGACAAAAATTTAAAATAAACTTGATCTGCCTGCAAATATAAGATTTTTTTGTCCCATACATGTCAATCCTCTATCACTTACCATCTCTGAGATCTGTTTATTCAGACGGTCAGAGGGACGGACAGGGCTAAATCGACTCTTCTGTTTATGCTGATCATGAATATATATACTTTAAACCACCACTTCAACGTACTGCGATTCAGGGTTCAAAATGACTTAACTATTGACTAAACCAAAATGATTTTGACTACGGAATCAAATCATAAAAACTAAAAAATTAAATAGTTTTCATAAAATATGAGTTGATCAACTAGGCTAAGAAATATTTACAAAAACTAAACAAAATTTTAGTCATTAGTCGTATTGCTACATTCGACTATTGACAATTTAGTTGTTTCAGTTGTCTTCACTATCAACTGAGTAGTCGCTTTGAAATATTTGACTAACGATAAAGGAAATCTGTGAAATAAGTTGGCATTCAAAGAAAAGACTACTAGTTAGGTTAGGCAATCATTATGTGAATTTGTTTTACTTTTTTATTCTTCAGGTTCGAAAATTGGTAAGTCTTTAACTGCCCGATCGATAAAAGATGGATTGAGTTTGACCAATCAAATATTTTCCAACGTATCCTGATTAAGGGGTTAGGTGGGTTTCTAAATTTCACAAAATTTATTTTTTTTTTGCTTAAATTATAATTCAATATGCTTAGAATATTCTCTCAAAGTTTTAAAACGATCTGAGTAATATTCTAAGAGATATAGCCTTCGAATGTTCTACCCATCAGGCTATGTCAGCGTGAATATAAATCTTTAATCGCGTTTTTCTCGAAACTACGTATTTGAAATCGCTAATCACGATTTCTCGAAAACTTATGAACTGATTTTTTTCAAATTTTGCACACTTCTTTAAAATAACATTATCTCGTGCTTGAACGAAGGATTTTTTTTCTATTTTAAGTGATTTTTCAAGGCCATGAAGGATGCACATTTTACTCAAAAAGAGGGTTTTTTGTTCTCATTGCCGCCAAAAAGGCAATTTTTTTCCTTCGTCCAAGCACGAGCTTTAAGCATCTACTAACAGAAAATTTTTGGTTTTTGCATTTCAGATGAATCTGTCATGAGTTATCCTGACTACGCCGAGGGTACTTTTTTGTGAGGGATTTTTCATTGAAAATTTCACAATTTACTTATAAAATATATTTCTTTTATAAGGTAAATTGATGAAATGAAATATTTTGTTAGTTAAATAAAAAAAAATTCGTAAAAATGTACCTGTTTTGCGCCTTTGAAACGCACCTGACCCCTTAAGGCGATTGTGATTTTTTTAGAGGATTAACTTAAATGCCCGCTCAATTGATACCTGAAATAAAAAGATTAGATTATCGCATATATATGTGTGGGTGGAATTGCAAAACAAACATTTGACAACGCATATAGTTCGGGATCAGATTTCTGCCTCTCCTTCCAATATTCGAAAACATTTGTCGTTACGCTGTCAAATGGTAATTTTAAATTTTCAATTTTTGTGTAAATATCTATTGGTATAATAATGCATCATCATCCTCAAGAAATTCATTAGATTTTTCTTTTTAGGGGCACTTGAATTGGCACTGTGCAGAGTACCATCAGCGGCTTTGATCTATGCAAGGATGAGATTTTAAATTATACAATCTGTCCTTTTGTAATCCGTGGTTGCATAATTTGCATACTGAAGATTCATTCTCCTCAGTTATTTGAAAATATTTCAGAATAGAAGCTTTGTTAAGACGTGGAGCTATGGGAAATTTTTTTTTTAAAATAACAACAAATGCTGTAAAATTTTACTTTCAATTATTTTGTCAATTGTGTGGAGCGAACGGTGATTTTTATACCCTTGCAGAGGCTATATGGAAATAGTACAGATGTGTCGAACAACTATTTATTATTATCTACTTCGGCACAATTTTGGATAGTTTGATGAATATCGGATAAATATTTAGAGCAGCTGTCGTAAAAAAAACTAGTCAGACAAATGGTCACAAGTCAGTCTACTGGTCAGTTTGGGTTACTCAGCTAGCAGCGAATATCAATCAAAGCAAATATGAAATTGTTGTATGAATATAATTTAAGACTTTTATTTATATAAATTATACAAGCTGCAAGGGTATACAAAGTTCGGCCGTGCCGAAGTTAGCTATTCTCTATTTTTAAGACTTACAAGGAATTAAGGTTTCGCTCTTTCTGCAAGCTGCGTTCTTTACTTGGAAAACTTTCTCTTCTTTCGGTATGTCTGAATATACCGTTCTTTGTTAGATTGTTACTCTTAAAAAATTTGCGATATGTTTTTAAATCCAAATCAATCAACACAACAATCACAACAACGATTGATAACCAAAATTATTTCAATATAAAATTTTCAAATGAAACGAAACGACTACTTAGTCGGTAGTCAAGTCCAGTCAAGTCAACCAAAACAACTAAATAGTCAATAGTCAAATGTAACAAAACGACTAATGACTAACATTTTGTTTAGTTTTTGTTCATATTTCATAGCCATGATCAACTATCAAATCATATTTTATGAAAACTATTTAATTTTTAGTTTTTATGATTTGTGAATAAAGTCAAGTTTATGGATTTAGTCGATTTACAAATATTGACTAAATGATAGGTTAGTTTTTAGTCAAAATTTAAGACTATTGGTAATATTTAGTCAGCAATTCGAACCCTGCTGCGATTCAACAGTCAACAGTTTTGAATGTGGCCTCTAATAAGGTTGATCAAATAGTTGTCGATCCTGTAAACGTTGGCTATATTATACAAATAGCAATTTGGGGTAGTACTTCGTATAGCTGCTTTGTGGTGTTCTGTAAATCGAGGTACAGGCTCTGAGACATTTACGTTTAAATATTCGTATCCTTTCGTTATAAGAAGGCGAAATGTTACACCAGATAGGGGCTGCAAAGGTTATTATGGTACGTAAGCACTGGTACATTATTATTTTAACTCGAGCCAATATGTGCGGTGAGTACACTGAGAAAAAAGAGATTCCTAAAATTTTAGGAATCTGGTTTTATGACCTAAAATTTTTTTAGACAATAATTGCCTTCAAAATGTTAAATATAGCCTATATCTTTAAATTTTAGGTAAAAAAGTTTAAGGAATTTGAGTGCTTAAAAATAGTCCAATGGGCTTAAAAATATTTTTGCCAATATTTTTTTATATTTTGACGTTATGTTCGAAAAAAATCAATAAATGCAATGTAAAGAATATAGACAATGCCAAAAACACCTTAAAGAAATTTATAAAATTAAAAAAAAATTAAAAAAAGAAACAGATGCTCCTACGGGGTTTTGAGCCCATAACGAATTTTGTATATTTTGACGTTATGGACGTAAAAAATCGATTAATGCATTGTAAAAAATATAGGCAATGCTAAAAACACCTTAAAAAAATTAATAAATTAAAAAAAATAATAAAAAAAAAACTATGCACCTTCGGGGATTTGAACCCTCGACCTCAACGTTCTAGGGAAAAACAAGTAAGGGAGCTGCAGTCGAGTGCCCCGACTACAAAATACCCTGTTCAGTTGATTTCGTTTGATTTTCATTACATACACACACACTCACACATACACACACTCCAACATACACACAAACGCATGGCATGCGGCCGCGCGCGATAACTGACAATGAAAGACCCCCCCCCTCTCCCACAAGCAAAATTGATTCGTATATAACTTCGGTGTTTATTGTCCGATCTTAGTGATCTTTTCAGAATAGATAGACATTGGGATTTACTTGATATATGTAAAGTTTGGAAGGTCTATCTTACAAATTGTGGCTCTGACAGTTTTTTGCGCTTAAAGGGGGGAGGGGGAGGAATTTTCCAAATCTGAAACAAACTCGTATTGAATCGGGTATACACCTACCTACATTCAAAAATTTGTGGCTCTAGCTCTTATAGTCTCTGAGAAACACGCGTTCATACGGACAGACGGACAGACGGACGGACAGACGGACAGACGGACAGACGGACAGACGGACGGACAGACGGACAGGGCTAAATCGACTCGGCTGTTGATGCTGATCAAGAATATATATACTTTATAGGGTCGCAAATGTTTCCTTCTATCTGTTACATACTTTTGCACAACTTCATGATCCCCCTTTTCCCATTTTCCAAACTTTACATATATCAAGTAAGGCCCAATATCTATCTATTATGAAAAGATCATTAAGATCGGACGAAAAACACCGAAGTTATATACGAATCAATTTCGCTTATGGGAGAGAGGGGGGCCTTGCATTGTCAGTAACCGCGTTTGTGCGTGCGTGTGTTAGAGTGTGTGTGTGTATGTGTGAGTGTGTGTATATGTGTATGAAAACACAAGATGTCAAGGGAACAGGGTATTTTGTAGTCGGGGCACTCGACTACAGCTCCCTTACTTGTCATAATTAATTACTTCATATTCACATTTCATGTAATATTCATTTACAATAAATAGTTTTGTAGAACATTTTTCTTATGATCAACGAGGACATTTGTTCCTCTTCGGGTGGGAGGAGTGACATGCCATATTTATACATCTATACAAATAAATATATGTAAATAATATAAAGGTGAAAGTATGTTTGCCCCTTATGGGCGTCTAAACCGCTGAACCGATCATCACGAATTTTTCACAGTAAGTTCATGTCGATCAGGAAAGTGTCTTAGGCTATGTCTCATGAATGCGATAAAATTTTGGTCAATGGTTAGACGCTTGGCCGCAAAAGTTTTTAAGGTCGAAAAATCGCGAAATTCGCAAAATTATACCGTTCATCCGATTGCAATTAAAATTTGTGGAATGAATTGAACGCTTGCTCGGCAGGGTTTCTAAATTGAAGAAATTTTCAGAAAAATGTCCAAAAACCGCGAAAATTAAACAAATTTGGCGGTTTTGGAAAATCTTTGGATAGTGGTTCGAAGCTTGCCCGGAAAGGTTTCGAAGTAGAAGATATGGGCGGATTTGGATTTGGATGAAGCTCTGAGGAATGGTTGTACGCTTGCCCGCAAAGGTATCTAAAATGAAGAAATGGTCCGGAAATGGGCATAAAACCGCCAAATTTCAAAAACTATACCGCGAAGGTTTCTTAGACCCAAAAATCGCGAAATTTGCAAAATAACCTTATGAGTATTTATGAAAGCGCTTAGTGCTTATTTTACAATACCGGCGTTGTTAAATGGAAGCTGTAGATAACACGGTCCAAAATATTGCGAAATTTGCAAATTTTTGATTTGAGCCTGGATTATTGTGAAGTGTTGATAGACAACAATTGCAGACGGGTAAATAGGAAGTATTAACCAAACGGTAAAAAAACTAGCGAAATTTGCAATATATTCATGATTTTAGATTATCATGAAGACGTGTATATAGAGAAAAAGATCGAACGGTCCAAAATTTTTATTACGACATGCAGCCTGCACTAGGTTGAATATAATCGCTCTCTTAAGAATCATAAGAACCCGGGCGACGCCAGGTATTCAGCTAGTTTATATATAAATCTGTTCAACCTGACTGATTGTTGACCATCGCACAGCCTAAACGGTAAGAGGAAGAGGGCTGAAATTTGGTCAGGAGTTTTCTTATGTGGTGAAAGTGCGTACTTAGACGGGGTTTTGCAAAATTCCACCCGGAAAAGCCGTAAAAGCGTCGAAAGATTGTATGGGGAAAATTTTATTTTTCATCCGATTGACTTGAAATTCTGTTTCTAAGCAAAGTATGCGAAATAATTGAACACGTGTTATCCCGATTTCGGAAAATCCGCTCATAAGGAAATTCGATAAGTAAAAATCAATTTTTCATCCGATTGGCTTGAAATTCGCTTTGTAAGGATGGTAATTGCAATCATATAGTTCCTTACGGTTTCTTATCAAATCTTCATTTACTCTTTGTAAATGTATTTAGAGACTAAAATTCAATGAAATCGAAAAGCACTTTTTGGAAAAAAAAAAAAAACGTGCAACAGAACGATAAAAATGAGAAAAAACAGAGCTTTTGCGGCTGTGCATTCGAAAATCTCGAATTGGTTTATGAATTAATGTAAAATTAGCTTACATTAGTTCAATTTAATTGTTCCCCCATGAAAATTTCATAGAGAATGGTGTTTTGAAGTACTTTTAATTTTTGGTCAAGGTGGACCTTTCAGTGAAAATGCCCATATGCAAAAATCTATTTTTCATCCGATTGACTTGAAATTTGGTTTGTAAGGGTATTAAATGAAATGAATTGAAATGTGATTTTGCGATGTTGAAAAATTCCTGGAAAAGGTCGGAAAAGCTTGTTTGGTTAGAATTTTATTTTTCGTCCGATTGACTTGAAATTGGGTTGTAAGGAAAATTCCACAAGGAAAATTCTCGGGAAATTCGATATGCAAAAATCTATTTTCATTCGATTGACTTGATATTTGGTTTGAAAGGATAGTAAGTGAAATAAATTGAAATGTAATATTCTGATGTTGGAAAATTTTACTTTATGGTCGGAAATCTCACGATTCTCTTTAAACTTGGTTTGTAAGGATAATATAAAAATCGTTATTTCGGTAACGGTAACGATACCGATAAAGATAACGACAAAGATAACGTTAAAGATAAGGAAAACGATAGCGCTATCGATAACGGTAAAGATAACGGTTACGATAACGATAACGGTTATGTTACTCAAAGAAGAAGAACTTTATCGGTTTTATGTGACGTCAGTATAGACTGACTGCGGCGTAGCACGGCCGACCCAGTTGTAGCTGGTTTTTAATAGAATTATTGTAAACAACATCCTGTAAAAAGTAAGAAACCAAACTCCCGTGTGGAGTATGTTTCCAAAACTTTGAGCTGCCTCTGCTGAGGTTCGATTCGCACAGCTTTTGCTCTTGCTAGTTAATCTAAGTCTTACTGTCAATCGAGGCAGAACATTGTTTTTCTTGAATAAATTACGAACTGTAATTTTCAACCCACGTTTTGATTGGGATGAACAACTAACTCTTAGCCAAGAGTACCCATGGAAAGATTACCCTGGTGCGGAACGAAGACTTGAGACTCCGGATCTCCTACTGCAAAAGACGAATCACAATTCATTTGAGAAGGTCCGATACTGCTAACCTTTTGGACTTGGCATCAACTTCAAGCCAAGCACTAACAGGATTATCTGATTAGCGACATAATTTCGGTTCAAAATGTACTGGGCGAAACTATGTCGTCGAAATTTAGTCGCTTTCCCGTTCAAAATCCGTTTTTGTATTTAAATATCACTTGAACCAGAAGTGCTAGAGAAAATCGGACAATCGATTTAAGTCCAGTGCCGAAAAATACTTAAGCAAAGTCTCTTATCTTCACTGATGCAAAAGTGGGCCTTTATTTGTAAACCTGTGTTATATTCAACAAAAATTTGGCCATGCAACCTCAGGAAACTCATTTAATGGGACGTTAAGGCTTAAAGCTTTTTGTTGTGGTAAATCCTAGCCTCAACCACTAACGTGCTTCATCAAGGACACAAGCAACTGAGTTCGTGGAATGTCAAAGATAATTGAATGGACACAGGAGCAGAAAATAAAAACACGTCTTGTCGCTTTCAATACAATTTTAAGCAAAGTCTAGTAAAAAAGATAGACTGTGCGTTTGCTCTGCTGCGTCGTTTCTGACGTTGGCTTCGCCAGCTGGTCGGGGCGCGTACACTAGAATTTTCGAAACCAGTACGAAACTGCTGGTGGGGTGGGTGGCTGCTTGCGTTAGAAGAGTGCGGGTATAGGTTGCTGTAAGTAGCAACTGTTTTGTATTGCGGGGCTTTAGTTGGGCCAATTTTAAACTAAATTTTATGATTTTTGATGTGAAGTATTTTTAATATCGGTACGGAGGTTTCTAGCAGTGGGTAAAATTTGATGTCAGCTTCACGCGTAACGCTTCACGAAGAATGGAGGGAGGGGAGGGCGAGGTGTGCGATGTCAATTGGCTGGCCGGGCACACCCACCCAGCCAGCCGCACACCCACCCGCTCACACACACAAGACACACACCGTGCAAGCACTGCTAGGAGATGCCGCCGAGGTGCAAACACTTACGGAGACAATGTTGGTGGACATCAGAGATTTCATAATCTCGAAGGCTGAAGAAATTGTAGAAGCCATCAATGATCAGGTGGGACTGAGCCTCTCGGAATCGGTGGTTGTTGGCCTACGGGCACCTTACCGGCAAACGCAAATACTTACACTGCGGTTGATGCCCGAAACGGCGAGTAAATTAATCGAAAAAGGAAGAATCCGTGTAGGGTGGGTGTGGTGCAGAATCAGACCAAAACTGGTCTCAAGAAGATGCTACAAGTGCCTTGAATTCGGGCACATATCGGTGAACTGTAGTAGCAAGTATGGTTGTGAAAAAGCTTGCTACAATTACGGAGGTGAAGGGCATAAGGCTTCTGTAAATCTAAAATTAAGAAACCACGCCACATCGAGCACCAAATGCCCAGCATATCAAAAGGCGCTAAAAGATATGGGCCGTAAACAAAGATTAAAGCTTTACAACTCAATCTAAACAACTGTGCGGTGACTCAGCACCTGTTGGAGCAGACTATCCAAGAGGAGAATATAGACGTGGCCATCATCAGCGAACAGTATAGAAACCGAAATGCTGGCGAGTGGGTGGCAGACAAGCCCGGGAAGGCTGCAATCTGGTCATGCGGACAAACAAAAGCGCAGATGCAAAAAATTTCGCAGTCAGCCTGATATGTCAGAGCTGTGATCGGGGCGTTTACTTCTATAGCTGTTACCTGCCGCCAAGCCTGAATACAATAGAAGCATCGAGCATACTGGACGACCTTTCTGAGGATGCTCAAGGAAAACACCCAATAGTTATAGCGGGAGACTTTAATGCGTGGCCGACCGAATGGGGCTGCCCGTCTATAAATGCAAGAGGCCAAGCTCTTCTGGAGTCATTCGCTTCACTGGATATCATCCTGCTGACTAAAGGCGACAAACAAACATACTGTAAGGCGGGAAGAGGATCAATTATTGACCTTACATTTGTGAGCTGCAGCCTGCTACCTCGCAGTAACTGGAACGTAGCCGACCTCTACACGGGAAGTGATCACATGGCCATAATTTTCACACTGCGTCAACCCAGTACACCCAAAATCCAGTTCAAGGTGGAAACGCTAGACTCTGAAATAATCCCTGTGCAAATGAATGACTTTGCAAACCACGGTACAGCTAACGACATGCGAATGTGCAATGCTACCTAAAGGACGCGGACCACCCAGAAGGAGCCCAAAATATTAGTGGACGCAGGAAATAGCAGACTGTCGAAAGGAGTGTCTGCGTGCAAGAAGACTAAGCCAGCGTTCTCGCTCCACAGCCAACTGGTCGGCCTTCCAGGAGCATTACAAGGAGAAAAGGCATGCCCTTAAAAAACACATCGAAGAAGCTAAGAGAAGATGTTTTGGCGATATATGCAATGACCTAGACAAGAACCCTTGGGGCCTCGCTTGCAAGTTGGCCGTAAAAAAAGCTCGAGCAGCCGACCAGCACCATCAAGTCGTGACCAGATGGCCCATATTGTGGAAACCCTTATCCCACGGCGAACAACATGGGAGCAACGGACGCCCTACAGGCTGCAGGCCTATGAATGGCGAGGTGTGACGACGGAAGAAGTTGTAGCGGCAGCAAGCGCCTTCAAGGATGACAAAGCGTCAGGACCAGAGGGCGTCCCCAATAAGGTGCTCAAGCTTGCAATCACAGCCAACCCTGGACCATTTGTGGAGCTTTACAATGCTTGCTTTTCGGAGGGAACCTTCCCGGAAAGATGGAAGCGGCAGAGGTTGGTCCTACTACCAAAGGGAGCAAGAAATGTGGATGACCCGTCATCATACAGACCGCTATGTATGCTGGATACGACAGGAAAAGTACTTGAGCGCATCATTCAAACACGCCTTAAAGCCTCAGTTGAAGCATGGATGTCCCCTAGGCAATACGGAAGAGACGTTCTAAAAGGTGATTTTTTTAAGAGCTATAGGAAAGTTTTAAAAAAAACATAAAATTCAGAAAAATACATGAAATCTTTATTTGAATCGATATATCTTTTTTTGAATCCATATAGTTAAATGTTTGAAGATTATTTCATGCAAATGTTGACCGTAACTGCGCCTCAAATGGTCCATCCGCTTAGTCCAATTTTGGCATACTCTTTCCAACATTTCGACCGGTATCTCACGAATAAATTCTTCAATGTTGTCTCCCAATGCGTCAATTGAAGCGGGCTTGTCTGTATAGACATGAGCTTTAACATAGCCCCACAAAAAATAGTCTAAAGGCATTAACTCGCACGGTCTAGGCGGCCAACTGACCGATCCGATCCCGATCCGTGAAATAAAATGTTCACCGAACTCGCCTCTCAATAAGTCCATTGTTGCGGATGCTGTGTGGCTTGTGGCACCGTCTTGTTGAAACCAGCATTTTAGCATTTTGGGCAAAAAAAAGTTGGATATCGCACCAAACTGTGACTTTTTCTGGATGCATTGGTAGCTCTTGCAACGCTTCTGGCTGATATTCACTCCGAAATCGACAATTCTGCTTATTTACGTACCCATTGAGCCAAAAATGAGCTTCGTCGCTGAACACAATTTTTCAGTAAAAAAGTGGATTTTCGGCCAACTTTCCAAGATCGTTCGGGTTCAATTCTTGCACCAGCTGTATTTTGAAAGGCTTCACACCTAAATCCTTCCGCAAAATTTTCCACGTTGTTGAGTAACAGAGGCCCATCATTAGCACTGGCCGATACAGCTGCGATATTTTCTTCAGTTCGCACTCTACGTAAGCGTGTTGGTGGTTTTATGTCCAACAATTTAAAATTTGGTACGAAATTTAGCATAGCTCGCAAATGACAGTTGATCGTTTTTTCTAATATGCTCTGCTTCGCAACATAACCGAAAAGATTGTGCAGACACGATCTCTCTCTGAGCGGCTCTCTTTTTTTGTTTCGAAGCGTTTTTCGCTCAAGCGCTTTGCATTGACTAAATCGTGTGACGCTCTCAAATGAGTGTCGCGTGAAGAGTAATACGATTTTCGCTCACACAAAGACTCTCACCAAAAGACAGTTTGACTAAAAAACTCAACAGAAATGGTCTTTGCCTTCGTGTGCATGTAAATCAGGGGCCGGCAGCTTCCTATCTGGCGTATATAGGAAAATTCTCAAAGCAGCGCTGCTCAAACACGCATAGTATAAGCTGTACAAGCGCCGCTGCGTTGCTTGCTTTCCTACGCCGCGACGCAGTCGTTGCTACTGAAATTGAGAGCAATTTATGAGCTGCTCTCACACACACCAATGCATTGCAATGCAAAAATGTAAATGTATTTTTGCCTCCCTCTGATGTAAATACATACATATAAATGTACATGACCATGAAAATTATAAAAACCCTTCAGTACTCATCATTAGTGAATCACCAAGGATTCATCGATGACTTGGTCAGAGGTATCGATGAATCATAGGTGAGCTCCCATACAAATTATACATGAATTTAACATTGGCATGTCCTAGGCGCTCACGCATGACGAATATGGGAGAATCACTCATGAATTCACGAATCGGTTCATCAATGACTCACACATGATTTCTTTGCAAAATTCATTGATAAATTCACCTATAAATTCATGTTTGATTCACCCATGATTCCTCGCAGACTTTTGCAAAGAAATCATGTTTAAATAATTTAATTTTAATTATGCTTATTTTAACTACATACATACTTACGATGAAAGCAAACATAACACAACATCTCAAAACATCACATGTACAAACATAATTCGCAGAAAGGTGACGATACGACGATTCACACTGCTTATTTAATCACTTCTCTTATAACTATTTACCTGTTTAACTAATAATTAGTTGTTTGTAAAAAAATTCGCTTTTGTTGTTAATAAAATCTTGCGCTGCAGAAATGCTCCACTAACAATTTTTTGGCAAGTAGCGATTGGGAAAAGGTCGCACTCGTCAAACGCAAAAACAGAAAAGACCTTTGTCTTTTGTCTTCTGTTCGCGATACCTATTTCTATTCATATTATGTAAGGGCATATCCGACTTAAGAAGTATTTGTGTACATTTATTAATGATCCATAAATAAAATATTTATTTTGGGATTATAATAATAAAAAGTCTATATTAGGGCTAGTCCACTAACGATCTGTGTAATCCACTTATTCAAAATTCTTTACTATACATATAGAATATGGTTTTAATGTTCGGTAAAATTTTAAGGGTATGCAAACTTCTTCGTTCGGCGATGGCAAAACTGTTTTTTTGGTGCTTGTGTGTCGCAGCGCAACGCAGTAGGTAAATTTGCAATAACAAATATACATAAATTTCTGTTCTGCCGACGTCGACGTAAAAGCAGAAGCGGGGAAAAAGGCATGAATTTGACGATGCATGAATTCTAGAACTGAAGGGTGGGTATGTGCCCGGGTGGGTGCGTGTGGGTGTGTGTGCCCGGGATGGTGTGCGGCTGCCTGGGTGTGTGTGCCTGGCCAGCTAACTGATATTGCACCCCCCCTGCGACTATCGTGACGTGTGACGCTGAAATCAAAATTTAACCCCAATTATTATTTATTTATTAAGCTTTTGGGGGCTGCTTGGTTCGCAGAATTAGCCCTTCGGATGGCGTGGATTGGATTGGCCTTGAAACTTAAAAACTTGCAACTTCTGTAACAAAAAACCTTGTGCACTTGTGGTTATATCTCCTATAAAGTCTGTTGGTGATGATCAAAAATATATAGGCTTTATAGGGTCGGAAATGTTTTCTTCTACCTGTTACATACATTTGTTCAACTTTATGATCCCCCTTTTCCCATTTTTAATGGGAACAGGGTATAAAAATGTTGAATAGCTCCAACAATATTGAAGATATCAAGCTCAAGCTTGTAGTGTAGTGTATGTGCCTAATATCTACAATGTCCGAAAGTTTCAAAAAAATCGGTTAATAAATGCCAAAGTTACAAAAGTCATATAAAATGTTGGATACTTTTTGGCGCCACATGCTCTGTTTGCTTACATAATGTTGAAATGTTCTTGTTAATGCTCTGCTAAGAAACAAAAGGGAAGGCTTTAAAACATTAATGTCCCTGAGTAAGGGGTATATGGAAGTCGGGCAAGACCGACTTTAAGTAATGCTCTCGTTTAATATTTCTTTGCGAAAATTTTATTCATCATACATTAATATGCTATTGGTTTTAATAAAAATATTTTAACTCTGTCGTCACAAAAAAATGCACAAAAAAGTAAATGTACCCCCCACCACCTTAATATCCTTCCCTTTCTTTACATCGCAAATAAACTCACTTTGCTGATGGATTCTTTGCCTCGTATGCAAATGACAGTTTGTCAATGCATGACTCTTTACTCCTGTCATGTTCCATGAGTTTACAGGTTACATAATTATGCCATTGCAATTTAATTAAACTGATTTCCTGCTTACCACACAAGTCAATATCAAAGTATGGCGCTCTCCGTAACATGCAGTGTGGTTGCTGGAATCGTTAACTTTCCAAACTATTTAAAAGCAATAGGTAAGCAAATTAGTTTCGACCGTTGTGAATGAAACAAAGTGGAAAATGCGCTTGCCCCTGTGTCAGGTATTTATAGCTTATTTTAGTTATGAAAGTGCCCAGTAACTATCACTAGTGCCCAGAATCGCTAGTTTGGAACTTTAATTGCATATGCTGAAACACTCCAAACGAGAAAGCAAAGCTAATTTCGTCTGTGCCGAAGTTTAAATACACTTGAAACTGTTGAGACCTCCGACTTTGTGACCAATGACTTAATTTGTAAGCTTAATGTCTTGCGTCTTTGGAATATTAAATATAAAATAGAGGAAACAAAAAAGTTTTTTTAACTTAGACTACTTTTTGGACCCTTCTTTTTTATGGGATCTATAAATATTAGAGGTCTGATTTCGACCAAACTTGGCGACATCATGGATAGCGTAATTCATTGTTCATTACGAAATTTGGAGGCTCCCATTTAAAACAAAAAAGTTTTTTTCACTAGAACTTCTTTTTCGTCCGATCATTCATACTGCAGCTATATGCTATAGTCATACGATATTGATAAAACTTTGTACAAATGTGTAAAAGTATATAAAATAAGAACATGCCAATAAAAAGGACGTTTTCATTAAAAACAAAAAAGTTTTCCTCACTCGAACAAGTTTTTCGACCGATCGTTCCTATGGGAGCTATATGCTATAGTCACCCGATTTGAACCAAACTTTTTAGAATTGTGTAAAAGTATATAAAATAAGTGTATGCCAATGACAAGGACGTTTTCGTTAAAAACAGAGCTAGCAAATAACAATTGAGCGCTTTTCGTTGTCTCAAAATAAGAGTTATTTGCGGACCTTTGAGCAAAGAGTCAGAGATGAGCCGTTCTCATCGGCTCTTGAACATTTCCTCTTTTGCTCAGCGAACAACCAATAATTTTAATTCCGTTTTGCTCTGTTCACTCGCTGACCGAATGGCTGTGAGTGAAAATTTAAAAGTCATTTGCGTTTGTGTGTGTGAAAGCGAGGTGTCTGTGTGGGCTTGTGACTCACAGTTGCCAATCAGATCACTTTGGGTCATTAAAAGGGCTGTATTTTCTAAAGAATTTCGAATTTAAAAAAATCCTTTTAGGACGATTTCTCAAATATCCAAGCTATAAAAATATGCAAAAATCGACAAAAAAAATTTGCCAAGCAGCAATACATAACTTACTGATATTTTGCAAATCTGAACGAAAAAAGATAAATTTTAATTATAGTAGTGAAATTATGTTTTAAGTTTTATTGCCAAAAGACAAATTAAAGAAGTTAAGACCGTTACGCCCACCCGCCAGCTAGCGATGCCCGCTGGCAGGTACAGAGACCTGAAAAAAGACCGTTCAGGCTGAGTTTTTGATTTTTTGCTCAGCTGCTGACTCTCAATGTGCGAGCGCTCAGTCAGACCGCTCTCAATAAATGGTTATTGAACGAGCAAAACAAAAAAACTCAACAGAATAGTCAACTGAAAACATAAACAAAGAGAATCGAAGTGTTCTGCTCAGGCGAGCAAGCGTACTGAGTTTTTTCGGTTTTGTTATTGAGCAGACCGCAAAGGGAAAATGATCAATTGTTATTTATAGCTCTGGTTAAAAACAAAAATATTTTTCTCACTAGAACTAGTTTTTCGACCGATCGTTCCTATGGGAGCTATATGCTATAGGCATCCGATTTCGACCAAACTTTGTAGAATTGTGTAAAAGTATATCAAATATGTGTATGCCAATGATAAGGACGTTTTATTACAAACAAAAAAGTTTTTCTCAATAGAACTAGTTTTTCAACCGATCGTTCCTGTAGCAGCTACGAGCTTAAGCGAGGCTGAGTTTAAGCGATGTCGTTTGAGCTGCGAAGTTGAACATCGTTATGGGCGTCCAAATGAGGTGACCACTTCAGAAATGATGGCCAAAATTAAAAAATGTGTATTGAGTGACCGGCGATTGAAAGTTCGTGACCGAAAAATTGGACATGAAAAAGTTATGCGCAAGATGGGTGCCGCGTTTGCTGTGTTCAGAAAAAAAACGCAGGTTCACACCTCTGCCGTTGCAATGGCTAAAATAAATGAACTAAAATTTGAATTGCTACCTCACGCCCCTTATTCACCAGAGTTAGCTCCCTCTAATTATTTCTTATTTCCAAACTTGAAAAAATGGCGCGGAGGAAAAAGATTTGGCAACAATGAAGAGGTGGAGTCCGAGGTTAATGCCTATTTTGAAGAGCTTCACAGTTCTTATTATAAAATAGGTATCGAAGCTATTGAACATCGCTGGGAAAAGTGTAACGACCTAAAAGGATCCTATGTTGAAAAATAAAAAATTAAATAAAATAAATTTTTGTGTTTTAGTAGTTAGGTCGACTATTTCTGGGACGGCCCTCGTTAGTCGCTCTAAGTGCAAAGGAGTCATGTTACATATATTTGTGCTTGGGTTATGGGTTTGTTTAATGTTCAATGCATGTTCATGCATACTTGTTGCTATGTGAATAATTAATGTACTTAATTGTATATAAGAACTTATGTATATAAAGTGTATGTGGGCTCACTACAACTGTATGACCTCTTGGCAGGAACTCATGATGCACCATACCATAGTAATCAAAGAAACCAGTGAGCAAAACCTTGACAATTGAGCCAACTTGGCGTGCTTTTTTCGGTCTTGGCTCGTCTGGTCGATTCCATTGGGATTATTGGGCCTTGGTTTCGATGTCATAACCATATACCCACGTTTCGTCAGCAGTTACGACCCGTTTGAGCAAGCCCGTATCGTCGTTGACGTCATTCAACAACTCCTGAACTATACTAACGCGACTTTGCTTTTGCTTAAAATTTTGGAAAAATTAGTCAAAAATCGAAAAGCACACCGTGACTAACATTTTCAGTTCCCTAATACAAACTACTACTCGAAATTGACTCCTAATGCAAACATAGTATAAGCTTATGTGTCCGAATATAAAGAAAGCAAAGTTGCTGCAGTTGCTCCGCACCCACACACACCAAGAAAGAATGCAATCAAGACCGGTGGTAGAATGGCAAGACATTTGCCGTGCAGCCGCCAGGTCATGGGTTCGAATCCCAATCAAGCCATTGACATACAAATTATTTTTATTTTCTTTGTTTTTAAGTTTTGATGTTTTTAAAATTTTCTATATTTTTCCGATATTTTTTACAATGCACTGAGGTCTGAAATACATTTTTTCGTCAAACGCGAAGCTCGTTACTGCAAGCATCTTTCCTAGAATTTAGGAAATTATTTTCTTGTTTTTCGATAAAGACGAGTGCATCGTTTTTTCTTATTTTTTGGTAAAGACGAGTGCATCGTTTTTTCCTACTTTTGGTAAAGACGAGTGCATCGTTTTTCCTTATTTAAGAAAATTTTTTTCTCAATTGTAGGGCTTTTTATTTTAATGGTTAGTTTTTTTAAAATTCAGGTCAAAATTTCACCAATTAAGGAAAATTTTCTTAAATTAAGGGCAAAAACCATTTAATGGCTAGATTTTCTTAAATCTAAGATAGAAATTTTCTGAGTGTAGGTACTTGTAGGTACTTATAGGTACTAATAGATACTTATAGGTACTTCTAGGTACTTATAGGTATTAAAGAACTAGTTATAAGCCATGCAAAAGCTACTCAAACTGCCGTTTGGACTCTGCGTTAAACTGTAGGTCCCTTTCTATTGTGCGAAAATAAGAAGTGCAAAAGCCAAGCGATTGAGAGCAGCTCGGCTTTGGCCCTTTGGGGCTGTGTCAAGCCATTTTACACTCACATAGGTACTAAGGTACTTGAATACTTAGTAGTGGATTTGGATTGAATACTTAGAATCGAGTACATAGAATCGAATTCTGAATATCGAGTACTGAGTACTTTTAAGCGAGTACTGAGTATCGAGTATTTATTTTCGAGTACAGAGTGTTCAGTGCCGAGTATCGAGTAAATAGTAACACACACAACACATGTTTCACATCAAGGACCCGTGAGTGCTAGCCACATTCACAACTTTTTCATAAAGGGTATTATAAAATTGAAAGGATAATTGTAACGCATAGAAGGAAGCATCTCAGACCACATACCGTATATATATTTTTGATCAGCGCGACGAGCTGAGTTGATTTAGCCCTGTCCATCTGTCCGTCAGTTTCTATGCTATCCCCTCAGTCAGGTTTAAAGCTATCCTCACCAAACTTTGCACGAATTCTTTTGGTACAAATCCGCTGCACATTTGTCAGAACCGGCCGGATCGGATGACTATTGCATATAGCTGTCATAGAAAAACTTGTTTGTTCTTAATGGAAACGCCTCCAAAGTACGTTTTTCTTAATTAAAGTTTCTTTTCCATGGTTTTACTAAGTTTGGTCGAAATCGGATGAATATAGCATATAGCTCCCATAGGAACGATCGGTCGAAAAGCTAGTTCTAGTAAGAAAAACTTTTGTTTTTAATGAAAACGTCGTTATCATTGGCATACACTTATTTTGTATACTTTTACACAATTCTACAAAGTTTGGTCGGAATCGGATGACTATTGCATATAGCTTCCACAGGAACGATCGGTCGAAAAACTAGTTCGAGTGAGGAAAACTTTTTTGTTTTTAATGAAAACGTCCTTTTTATTGGCATATTCTTATTTTATATACTTTAACACATTTCTACAAAGTTTTATCAAAATCGGATGACTATAGCATATAGCTGCAGTATGAATGATCGGACGAAAAAGAAGTTCTAGTGAGAAAAACTTTTTTTGTTTTAAATGGGATCGCCTCCAAATTTCGTAATTAACAGTGTATTATGCTTTTCCATGATTTAACCAAGTTTGGTCGAAATCAGAAATCTATATTTTTTTTTTTTTTTTCTCATCATAATGGAAGCTGCAAGGGTATACAACTTTGCCCTATTTTTTGAACTATAATTCATTTTTTGACCAATAGATCATTTATTGAACTATAGTTGAATTTTTTTAAGAGAAAAGTGCTTCGGAGGATTTATGGACCTCCAATAGTTGGCGACGAATTTCGCATCCGAATGAATCACGAACTGTATGAGCTTTGTTGGAGGACAAATCAAGAACAACCCAAATTTCCTAATTTGAATTTGAATCATAACGCTTTTGTATAATTCTAAATCAGCGATGTTCAAGAAGAGCGAGGCCAACAAGTGAGAGTGTATTGGTGTGCGATATCAAAGCGACACAGCCCAGCTTTGAACTGCCCTCAACGACGGCTGGGCAGCGACTAAAGGCAAAGAGAGCTCTGCTTACGCTCTTATGCCCGATTTCGGAAGACGGGACCTCCAGAGCAGGGTCTGGAACAAGCTCATTGGGGACACTATTATTGTCAAGCGCATAAACCAACAGCGGCTGCGTTGGACATGCTTCCTGTATGGATGATCAAGGTCCAGCAAAATGGGAGTACAAACGGAATGCGAAAGACTTTGAGAAAACTGTCAGAAGGGGATGACCGAAACTGAGATGGAGAGAATGGATGGAGCAAGATATTTCGAAGCTTGGTGTGACCTACTGGTGACAGCTCGCTCAAGACAGAGGCGAGTGGCGGACAACGGTTGTTATTGAAAACATCAGGCCAAAGAAGAATAATGTAATTCATTTAGCTATCAAATTCCACATTAAAAAAATAGGGGAAAGTTAACTTCGGCTCGGCCGAGGTTTTGTATGCCCTCGCGGCTTCCATTGAAAACAAAAAAGATTTTCTGAGACTACTTTTTGGACCGTACTTTTCTATGGGATCTATACTATATAGATGTCTGATTTCGACCAAACTTGGTTTAATCATGGACAAGCATAATACACTGTTAATTACAAAATTTGGAGGCGATCCCATTTAAAACAGAAAAGTTTTTTCACTAGAACTTCTTTTTCGACCGATCATTCATTCTGCAGCTATATGCTATAGTTAAAGTTTATAAAATAAGTGTATGCCAATGATAAGGACGTTTTCATTAAAAACAAAAAAAATTTTTCTCACTAAGACTAGTTTTTCGTCCGATCTTTCTTATGACAGCTATATGGACATAAATTCAGTCCAAGATCAGTTCGTACTCCGACCGAATAATTTGGATCATGAAATTTCGATCCCAGTATCACACGCAAATGATACAAATGGCATTATTTTACCAGCAAGATCCATAATTGTCCGAGAAATTAAAGTGAACTCAAACTATGATTACATTCTAATTCCAAATCAAGAAATTCAAAGCGGTATTTTTATCGCAAATACGATAACCAACTCCAAAAATGCATATGTCCGAAATCTAAATACAACCAATAAAGCAGTACTGGTCAACCTTAACAAGGTACAAATTGAATCATTGCACGAGTACGAAATATTCCAATTAAATTCAAAAGACAGGATATAAAAACTTATAAAAGCATTGTCAAAAAACTTTCCCCCTCGTTTTAAAGAAACATTAAATGAACTATGCACAGAATATGTCGATGTATTCGGACTTGAAACCGAATCAATTACAACAAACAACGTTTATAAGCAACAGATAAGGTTAAAAGATAAGGAGCCAGTCTATATCAAAAACTATTCGATATTGAAACCATTGAAAACAAAAAAGTTTTTCTCAGACTCTTCTAAGGCGAAATTTGGAGGCGGTCCCATTTAAAACAACAAGTTTTTCTCACTAGAACTTCTTTTTCGACCAATCATTCATACAGCAGCTATATGCTATAGTTATCCGACGAAGGACGAAGGACGAAGGAGATAGCATAGAAACAGACAGACGGACAGACGGACAGGGCTTAATCAACTCAGCTCGTCATGCTGATCAAGAATATATATATTTATGTGGTCGGAGATGCTTCCTTCAATGCGTTACAAACATCCGCACAATTTTATAATACCCTCTGCAAGGGTATACAAAAAAACAGATTTGATACATTTGTTCTTTCGTTTTGTTTGTGCTTTTTATATTTGTCTGCCTTTTTGTCAAACGCTCGCGCTCTCTTCATTTAAGTTGTTGTTGTGCTGGGCTTATCTAACTCCCTCCCACTTATCTTTCTCGCGATCGCAATCGTCTCAACCGCGCTCTAACTTCGTGTGTGCATTGCTGTTGTTGTATTTTTTGTGATTCCCTTCAGTACTCATCATTAGTGAATCACCAAGGATTCATCGATGAATTGGTCAGAGGTATCGATGAATCATAGGTGAGCTCCCATACAAATTATACATGAATTTAACATTGGCATGTCCTAGGCGCTCACGCATGACAGTTTTTGGGTGAATCACCCATGAATTCACGAATTGGTTCATCAATGACTCACACATGATTTCTTTGCAAAATTCATTGATGAATTCACCTATAAATTCATGTTTGATTCACCCATGATTCCTCGCAGACTTTTGCAAACAAATCATGTTTAAATAATTTAAGTTTAATTATGCTTATTTTAAGCAACAATCATCAAATTGGCCTACCACAATACAAACAATCAACAACAACAAGTCGAAGAATTCACTATGCAGCACAGCAACTGACCGGCGGACAATTAATGCACAAACATAAATACATACATACTTACGATGAAAGCAAACATAACACAACATCTCAAAACATCACATGTACAAACATAATTCGCAGAAAGGTGACAATACGACGATTCACACTGCTTATTTAATCACTTCTCTTATAACTATTTACCTGTTTAACTAATAATTAGTTGTTTGTAAAAAAATTCGCTTTTGTTGTTAATAAAATCTTGCGGTGCAGAAATGCTCCACTAACAATTTTTTGGCAAGTGGCGATTGGGAAACGGTCGCACGCGTCAAACGCAAAACAAGTAAGGGAGCTGCAGTCGAGTGCCCCGACTACAAAATACCCTGTTCCCTTGATTTCGTTGGTTTTTTCTTTACTTATACACACACTCACACATACACACAAACGAATGGCATGCGGCTACGCGCGATAACTGACAATCCAAGACCCCCCTCTCTCCAACAAGCTAAATTGATTCGTATATAACTTCGATGTTTATTGTCCGATCTTAGTGATCTTTTCAGAATAGATAGATATTGGGCCTTACTTGATATATGTCAAGTTTGGAAGGTCTATCTTAAAAATTGTGGCTCTGACAGTTTTTTGCGCTTAAAGGGGGGAGGGGAAGGAATTTTCCAAATCTGAAACAAACTCGTTTTGAATCGGGTATACACCTATCTACATGCAAAAATTTGTGGCTCTAGCTCTTATAGTCTCTGAGAAACACGCGTTCATACGGACAGACAGACGGACAGACAGACGGACAGACAGACGGACAGACGGACGGACAGACGGACATGGCTAAATCGACTCGGCTGTTGATGCTGATCAAGAATATATATACTTTATAGGGTCGCAAATGCTTCCTTCTACTTGTTACATACTTTTGCACAACTTCATGATCCCCCTTTTCCCATTTTCAATGGGAACAGGGTATAAACAGAAAAGACCTTTGTCTTTTGTCTTCTGCTCGCGATACCCTTTTCTACTCATATTATGTAAGGGCATATCCGACTTAAGAAGTATTTGTATACATTTATTAATGATCCATAAATAAATTATTTATTTTGGGATAATAATAATAAAAGTCTATATTAGGGCTATTCCACTAACGATCTGTGTAATCCACTTATTCAAAATTCTTTACTATACATATAGAATATGGTTTTAATGTTCGGTAAAATTTGAAGGGTATGCAAACTTCTTCGTTCGGCGAAGAAGCGCAACTCAGTAGGTAAATTTGCAATCACAAATATACACAAATTTCTGTTCTGTCGACGTCGACGTCAAAGCAGAAGCGGGTAAAAAGGCATGAATTTGACGATGCATGAATTCTAGAACTGAAGGGTGCGTATGTAATGGAAAACACACGAAATCAAGGGAACAGGATACATATTTTGTAGTCGGGGCACTCGACTGCGGCTCCCTTACTTGTTTTTATTAAAATTTCATATTATTTGTAGATTTTATATATTATTGAAAACGTAAATGGATAATATCTTTATAGATTTACTTTGGTATACTTTTTCTTAATTTTTTTACTATTATTAGTTAAGGGGAAGAGATTTTATAATGAAATTAATAGGCAATAAAAATATTGTATTATTTGATAAATGTTAAAACGAAACCAATGAGTTGCTAAAGGCTTATACTTTGGGGTGAGTATGCTGGAAGAAATGGATAATGGTGAGTACAGTAATGTTGATAACCGCAAGTGATCTCTAGACGGACGACTGACTGAATAAAGGGGTCATGAAGAGAAGGCCAATCATGACCCATGGTCACGAAGCGTTAGCAGCGTGAAAGACGTGGGCAAAAAGGCCTAGCTGTCAGAACATCAAACAAGTTGACTGTGTAGCGTGCAAGTAGGGAATATTGAGTGAATGTGGATTGTATGGAAGGGTATGCATGTAGTCTGTATGAGTGAGTATGAGGGGAAGCATGCCTGTGGAGCGGAGTGTCTGAGTGAATGTGGGGTCAGCTTGTGGACAGCATCGACAAATTTTCTTTCTTTCTAAACGGACTTCTTCCATGTTCTTTACATAGCCTATCTTTTCCTTACTCTATCCATTTAGTTTTAAGAATTGGCACGACTATAAAATTTATTGTTTATATTTCTGGATAAAGCTTAGCCTGGAAAGAACCACAACCGAATACGGCAAGCTCCAGCCGGGTACCACCGCGACCAGGAAGAAATATAACAAACTAAAAATTTTGTAATAAAAAGAAAAAAAAATTTCGGGGAAAGTTAACTTTTTCTTCCCCGTTTTTTTTACCCTTCCTTTTCATTGAAAACAAAAAATTTTTCTAAGACTACTTTTTGGACATTACTTTTCTATGGAATCTATACCATAAAGATGTCTGATTTCGCTGATTTAAGCTTTGTGAAATCATGGAAAAGCATAATACAGTGGACGCTACACGAAATTAGAACTCCTCCAAAAAGAACCAGTGTTTTTATTTCATTAAACGCTCTGAAATTCGAACCGCGGTTCCATTCCTTAATTTTTTTCTTAATTTCTGGTGAGTTTTTATTTTGGTTTGCCTTTTAACGAATTGCATATACAAAAGGGGATTCACCCAACTGCGCACTCATATTCGGTCATTTACATGCAAACTTTTGACAAGCAGGCACATATTCGGGGATAAAAATTAATTGAAAACTAGTTTAAGTTGTCGAATAATCGTAAGAAAAACACTTTGTCTTTGGAAACTAAAGCAAAAATATTAAAACAACTCGATGATGGCGTTCAAGTAAACCGTTTAGCCTTAGGTTACAATCGGGGGTGTCCTGGAAATCTCTAGAGATTTTGGCTTCGGTTGGTTTGCAAATCGCTCGAAAAATCCGTCGGTGTCCCAGATTAGTTGGAGAGATTTCATTTTCTTATTAAAAAGTCTAGTTAGAAGGTTCGATTCAATTGCATAAACACGGCTCTGAATTTCCGCATCCCACAAAAAAATTGATGGTTTCACAACCGAGAATTGGTTTTGGGTTGGAATTTGGTTGGAAGAGATTTCTGGGACACCTCCGAATGTGGCAAAATCTGCCATCAGATATATAAAATCGAAAAAGGAGGTAATCTCGAATGCCGTATAAAACACATACCAGGAGGTAAGAAATAAATCCTTGCACAACGCTGAATATCCTGAAATGGAAGCTCGTCTTTATGAATGGTTTTTAAATCAACGGCAAAAGAAGTGCACTATGACTGGACCATTATTAAAAGCGAAAGCTAAAACTATCTTTGGTGAAGTGTATTCCAATAAGGATGAACAATCATTTTGTGCAAGCGATGGCTGGTTCACCAAATATAAAAATCGACATGGAATTCGTTTTTTAAAAATTTGCGGCGAGATACTGTCTAGTGATGTAATGGCGGTTCCACCTTTTATACACAGATTTCGAGCAAAGAAAACTGAAATGGAGCTAATGGAGACACAAATATATAATGTCGACGAAAGTGGACTATTTTTCGTTGCCTACCAGACAGAACATACGTTGCCGCTTGCGAAAAGAATGCCCCTGGATGCAAAATACAAAAGGAACGCATTTCAATTCTACTCGGAGCAAATACTGATGGCTCACATAAATTAAAGCCATTGGTTATTGGAAAAGCAAAAGGATATGTCAACCCACTGCATTACGACTTCTCAAAAAATGCTTGGATGACGTCGCGAATATTTCATGACTGGTTTCACGAGATATTTATTAAAGAGGTGAATAGAATTTATAATTTTTAGCAGTTATATTAAAATGAATACATAACAGAGGTCTCCCAGCCTCTCGCGAGTCTTTGACAAGTCTTTGAGTGGATTTAATAAAATATATATTTTCCAACAACATAACAGACTACTACAGTAAGCATGATAACTATAAATAATAAAAGAAAAATAATTCTAAATAAAAGTCATTTAAGCCTTTTTTTGCTCAATTATGAATGAATAAAATATTTTTTTTTTTTAATGTTGAAAACAAAATAATTTTAATTAAAATAACATTCCCTTCGAAGCATATTTAGCAGAAAAGAAGCCATTTCTTGCCTTATACGACATTTCAAAAATTCGTCCAGAAATTAGAACTTTTCAGAAATAACCCACTGAACTACCCCAGGAATTCAACTGGTTCTATATTCTAAAGTCATCCAATTTTGATAAAACATTGTAGAAATGTGTCCAAAGTATATAAAATAAGTGGGTGCCTGGACACCGGAACATATACGGAAACGAGTCTGCGAACGCTCTGGCCAGACTAGGCACAACTACCAAGCTCCTTTCAGAGAGGAGCACGATAGGAATGCCTATGGCTCTCTGCGGACCGGTGGAAAAACCTTTCCTCCTGTGCGGTAGCGAGACTTACGTGACCAGCACTCGACATTAAACGTACTAACACACTTTTACATTACAGAGGAAACACATATCACTTCTGGTTGAGGGTATCATAGACAGGCACGCAGCATGCCTAGGCAAACAACACTCTGATTTCTGCAGAAGTTGCAGGTTTGAGGAGGAGGAGGAAACGATAAAGCACCTTCTGTGTCATTGCCACGCTTTAAATAGGAGGAGACTTGGGTGCCTTGGTCAACCACTCCTACTCAACCTATCGGAGGTATCCGACATAGAGCTCCCATCTCTACTCAATTATATTCTGTCCACACAATGGTTCAGTACTGAATACCACCCTAGGGCTTTACTGGGAATATATGGCATCGCAACGGGCCCACGTGGCCTAAGTGGGAGGGCGACTTGTCGCTCTCAGCCATTGCAACCTTACCTAACCTATGTTTATACTAGCCACTGCGACCAATTGTCAACAACAAGTTGCGTGGGACCCCACGCCAAATATCAATGGTGAATGCAGAGGACCACTTCCAGTCCCTGTGTGCAGTGCGGCTTTTTATGCCACAAATACAAACAATAGGCTTATCAGCACATATCAGAAATGCAACAAGCTATAATTCAATTTGGCTTCAGCCAATAGGCTTCACTTTGGAACACCTTAATTGACCAACCCACTGCAATTTTCAATGTGAACAAATTTTGCATAAAACCTCGGTGACAATATGCAAATATCATGACAAGTTGCATTTGCCTGCTCGGAATAATAAACAATTGCAGCCCACAAGTCCAAATTCATGAAAAACTTGTTTTTGTGCGGAAATCTCCCTTCCTCTTATTTATATTTGTTATTGTTATTACTTGTTATTCTGCGCAATTTTGCACAGAAGCTTTTTTTTTCTTTATTTAATTACTAACAGTTCCTATGCGTTGTAAAAACTACTCTCAGAAAAAAATCATTCCTAGAATTTTAGGAATCTGATTTTTATGACCTAAAACTTGCTTTTAGGGAATAATTGCCTTAAAATTGTTAATAAAGCCAGAATTTTTCAATTCTAGGTAAAAATTTGTTTAGGAATTTGCGTGCTTAAAAATAGTCCAAGGGGCTAAAAATTATTTTAGCCCATATATTTTTTATATTTTGACGTTATAGACTTAAAAATTGATTAATGCATTGTAAAAAATTTAGAAAATGCTATAAACAACTTACAAAATTAATAAATAAAATAAAAAAAAAATTTAAATAGGGGAATGTTAACTTCGGGTCGGCTGAAGTTTTGTATACCCTTACAGTTTGTTTTTCTAAATAAGATTTCTTTTCGACCTTACTTTTCGATGGAAGCTAAATTTAGTGGAATCTTGCAAAACAAACTAACATGTACATTTTTGAAGGCGATTCCATTTAAAACAAAAAAGTTTTTCACACTAGAACTACTTTTTCGACCGATCATTCATACTACAGCTATATGCTATAGTCATCCGATTATGACAAAACTTTGTAGAATTGTGTAAAAGTATATAATATAAATATATGCCAACGTAAGGAACGTTTCAATTGAAAACAAAAAAGTTTTTCTCATAAGAACTAGTCCTATTGGACGCTATATGCTATAGTCATCCGATTTCGACCAAACTTTGTAGAATCGTGTGGGAGCATATAAAACAAATACATGCCAGTTTTGAGGACATTTCCATTGAAAACAAAAAGTTTTTCTAACTAAGACAACTTTTCAGACTCTACTTTTCTATGACAGCTATACTATATAGATGGACTATTTCGACCAAATTTGGTGGATTCATGGAAAAGCATAGTAAACTAAAAAATAGGGGAAAGTTAACTTCGGCCCGGCCGAAGTTTTGTATACCTTTGCAGCTTCCATTGATAACAAAAAAGTTTTTCTAAGACTATTTTTGGGACATTACTTTTCTATGGGATCTATACTATAAAGATGTCTGATTTCTATTAAACTTGGTGAAATCATGGAAAGGCATAATACACTGTTAATTGCGAAATTTGGAGGCGATGTCATTTAAGACAAAAAGTTTTTCTAACTTGAACTTCTTTTTCGACCGATCATTCATACTGCAGCTATATGCTATAGTCATCCGATTTTGACCAATCTTTGTAGAAATGTGTCCAAAGTAAATAAAATAAGTGTATGCCAATGATAAGGACGTTTTCATTAAAAAAAAAAAGTTTTTCTCACTAGAACTAGTTTTTCGACCGATCGTTCCTATGGGAGCTATATGCTATAGTCATCCGATTTCGACCAATCTTTGTAGAATTGTGTAAAAGTAAATAGATTAAGTGTATGCCAATGATAAGGACGTTTCCACTAAAAACAAAAAAAGTTTTTCTCACTAGAACTAGTTTTTCGACCGATCGTTCCTATGGGAGCTATATGCTATAGTCATCCGATTTCGACCAATCTTGTAGAATTGTGTAAAAGTATATAAAATAAGTGTATGCCAATGATAAGGACGTTTTCATTAAAAACAAAAAAGTTTTTCTCACTAGAACTAGTTTTTCGACCGATCGTTCCTATGGGAGCTATATGCTATAGTCATCCGATTTCGACCAATCTTTATAGAATTGTGTAAAAGTATATAGATTAAGTGTATGCCAATGATAAGGACGTTTCCACTAAAAACAAAAAAGTTTTTCTCACTAGAACTAGTTTTTCGACCGATCGTTCCTATGGGAGCTATATGCTATAGTCATCCGATTTCGACCAATCTTTGTAGAATTGTGTAAAAGTATATAAAATAAGTGTATGCCAATGATAAGGACGTTTTCATTAAAAAACAAAAAAGTTTTTCTCACTAGAACTAGTTTTTCGACCGATCGTTCCTATGGCAGCTATATGCTATAGTCATCCGATTTCGACCAAACTTAGTGAAATCATGGGAAAGGATAGTAAACTAAGAAATACGTACTTTGGAGGCGTTTCCATTAAAAACAAAAAAGTTTTTTTTACTAGAACTAGTTTTTCAACCGATCGTTCCTATGGCAGCTATATGCTATAGTCATCCGATCCGGCCGGTTCCGACAAATGTGCAGCGTATTTGTACCAAAAGACTTTGTGCAAAGTTTGGTGAGGATAGCTTTAAAACTGACGGAGGAGATAGCATAGAAACAGACGGACAGACGGACAGACGGACAAGGCTAAATCAACTCAGCTCGTCGTGCTGATCAAGAATATATATACTTTATGTGGTCGGAGATGCTTCCTTCTATGCGTTACAAACATCCGGACAATTTTATAATACGCCAATTGCCAATTGTAAGACGCCAATTGACACTCAAAGCACACACCATTGATTGAGCAACCAGTTACCCGGATTTTCTGGAGAGGAGTGCCAAAATTTTCTGTGCAAAATCCACTATTCACTTTGAGTGAGTGTTTGTTGTTTTTTTTTAACAACAGCGGACGGCGAAAGTTCGTGTAAAGCGACAAATAAGAAACACACAGGTCAAAGGCAGTAGGGATTACTTTCACAATTCACGTGAGTGTACGAGAACAGCTGATAGCCGTTAACACTACAATATCAACGAGCTTTGCACGTAAAATTTCGGAAAATATCTATCTATTGCAAACAAAGTTGGTGCGAATTTTTTAAAAATGATCACACAGCGTTCGCCAGTAGGAAGAAATACGCCCGGCGACTCAGTTGTAAAAAGGGCGCTTAGCGATACATCCCCTGATGTGTACCAGCCTAAGCCACCAGGAAACCCCGATTTTGGCGTTTCTCAACCCTCGTCGAGTGCAAAACCAAATGTATCCAAAGTACAGACAAACAATGGCTTGGCCGATATATAGCCTATACCTGATGGCGAAAATGTCAGACCTACTGGATTTGAAATTGCAGAATATACCAACAAAAGCAGACATAGCTGGAATTAACGAGAATTTCCAAGAATTGCAGCAAAAGAACGTCGAATTTGAGGATCGGTTGGAGAAATTGGAAACACGCTGGAGCGGCAGGTTGAACACCTTTTGAAAAAGTCAAATAAAAGAAATATTATAAAGCACCTTAAGACATTTTCAGATGAAAATCAAGTGGAAAAGGCCAAAAAATATAAATGAATGTATTGAAAACGAGAGCGTAAGTTGGGCACATACACTACACTGCATATGAGCTTCATATCTTCAAAATTGTAGGAGTTATTCAACATTTTTTATTGTGGAAGCGGGAGGGGGCGTGGCCAAAATTTGAAATAAACTTGATCTGCGTAGGGACAACATGAGTCTACATACAAAATTTGGTGGCTCTAGCTCTTGTAGTCTCCGAGATCTAGGTGTTCATACAGACAGACGGACAGATGGTCAGGCGGAGAGATGTACATGGCTATATCGAATCGGCTGTTGATGCTGATTAAGAATATATATACTTTAAGGGGTCGGAGATGCTTCCTTCTGTCTGTTACATACATTTGCACGACTTCAGCATACCCTTTTTACTCTACGAGTAACGGGTGTAAAAACAGGAACCAACCCAATAGCGGACACATGAAGCCTCGGGTCACTTAATCCCAATGTTGCTTTGGTAGTTGTAACATTAAAATCTACCGAAGATGTTTTAAAAGTTCTATAAGAATATAAAAAACTGAAGGTGTGGGGAGCATCTGCTCAAAAAGACTATCCTCCATCCGTAAGGGACAAAATACGAAAGCTAGTTGCTATAAAAAAAAAACATCCCGAAACGCGATGATATAAAAGCCACCATCTGGGGAGACACACTATTGGTCAACGGCGCCAGATACTATTTCGATGCCCACAATAAACCAATTTGCGAATGCAAAGATGGGATGCAGAACTAGTAGAACTTATCAACAAGCACACTAGCAGCGACGTTCAACAACCATGGTCATCAAAGAAAGGAGGAAACAAGGAGTTTTAGCGTTAAGACTGTTGCATTAAGATACTCTCATACAACATAGCGGGGCTGAGAAATAAGCTCATCTCAAAACAGTTCTTTAATTTCACAAATTAGCACGATCTTATTCCAGCAGACTCTTGCTTATCGCTCTTCCCTCGTTAGCTAACCGTAGAACAGTCTTAGGTGTTTCTTTTCTTCAAAAGTTAATTATTGGTGATGAAGATTCCTCTGAACTCTTACGTCGCCTTAACTTCTATGTTCCTTCCCGGCCAACTAGAAACTATTTACCGTTTGTTTTGTCAAGATGCACAACTGATTATGCCCAGCACAATCGTTTTCGGGTCTTGTGTCAAAATTATAACGATCTTTATCACTTGCTCTCAACAGATCTCTCTCTCTCTTCTCATTAAAAAAGTCCTTATATACATACGAGGGCCGTCCCAGAAATGGCCGACCAAGCAATGTTGGAAAATGTTCACAAAAAATATTAGAAAGGGGAAGTGCCGACTATTAAAAGCTTAAGTTTGAAGTTTGGTGCCTTTACCTTGCACAGTTTTTTTTGGTCGATTTTAATAGAGAACGCTTGTTATTGATTTGCAAACATGGACAAAATTGGTCTTCGTTATGTGATACAATACTTTCATATAAAAGGTCTTAATCTAACCAACAGGATCTAAGCGAAAGAAGACAGCTACAAAAACGGGCCCTTTTGAATCTGAAAAAAAACAAATCCTGAGGAAGACGAATCACACCGGATCTCAGTCAGAAACGACAACATGCGAATCGGAGAGAAACTTCTGAAATTCAACGAAAATATGGAGCTTATGAACGGAGAACAAACGGCATAGGCTATGTTGGAAGAACTGTATGGAGACAAAATAAAGGAAATACCCACTGATTTGCAGGCCCTCTTGGAACATAGTCCCTCAAAAAACTTAAATACAATAGCATCTTAAATAATGTAACCGTCTCAGTATCGTCCCTTACTAGTAATATTATAACAATTTTATCATAATGTACATGGATTGTCCAACAAGCGCATACACCCAGAATTTTTCACATACATCAACAAAAGCGATGTCTTCATCTCAATAGAAACTTATGTAGAGGCAGCCCACTCAAGCAACTATGAGTCCTTATTCAGCTCGTTTATAACTTACTGGCAACCAGCAACTAGAACAAGCCGATTCGGGCGTGCGATCGGTGGCATAGTAGTTGGAGACAACAAAAATTTGGAGCAAAGAAACATTAGGCATACGTACGAATCACATTATGATTGGCAGCAGTTGAGAATCCGAACGACACAGAGCGAGTACTGCATCATACCAATGTATCTTAGAGGACTGAACTGGGCTTCAGACTTGGAGCGCATTAAGAATCTTTTCGAAAATGAAGTGGAAAATGCTATTCTCATTGGTGACTGTAATGCACGGATTGGGTGTGAACAGCAATATCTGGCGGATACCTCATTAGAATCGTTTACGTATGGATCGGAATTCAGACACTCTAAGGATGACATCATAACTGGCAATGGGAGAAAAATGTTGGATTTTGCAGACGACAAAGGCTTAGTGATCCTCAATGGTAGAGCACGTGGGGACCTGGAGGGAAACTTTACCTTCATTAATAGAAATGGTAGCTCAGTCATTGATATTTGTGCAATCGATAATACTTTGCTAGAGCATGTTTTGAATTTCTAAGTGGAGAAACAAATCTGGTCAGATCATATGCCAATACAGCTTCGCCTCAGTATAAAAGGGACCTATACAGCGGAAAAAAGCCTCAAACTACTGCCGAAACTACAGTGGGCAATACAAAACAAGGACGTATACCAAGCTAAGTTGCAGAGGAACATCAGGGAGCTTAAAGAATCGAAGACGGAATGGCTTATCGAGGATGTGGTAAAAACTATAAAGGACTCGGCGACAAAAACATCATTTAGCACAAACGTCAATTTTAAACAAAAGTGGTTCACGGCTAAATGTAACCGAAAACGGAAAGAAGTTTTTGCGGCTCTAAACAAATTCCGCAAAACTGATGCAACGATGGATAAGCATGAGTACACCAATTTGCAGCGGGAGTACGCGGCACTCTGTAATAGAAGCAAAGCAGAATACGAGCAAAACTTACAAATCCGGATAATGTCGGTGAAAGATGGGAAAGACTGGTGGAGGCTGGCTAAAGAAATCAGAGGAAATGGTCCAAGGGTTGGAACTGGCATAACAGCTCGAGAATTTAGAGTTCACTTCATTGAACTTCTCAACCCCCCGCAACTGTCGCCTAGCATGCTGTACGCCCCAAACTACCTGGAGGATGAAGAACTGGATAGAGCGATATCTATGGAAGAGCTAAAAAGTGCACTCAACAAAGCCAAGGTCAACAAAGCACCGGGAGAAGATGGAATTACCAATGAGTTTCTGCAAAATGCGCCCACTGAACTACACGAACTCTTGGTCCGTATATTTAACGAAGCATATCACAGCGCGCAAGTAGAGGAATCTTTTTCAAAGAGCATAATCTTCCCAATTTTAAAAAAGGTAATATAAATAACCCGCAAAACTACCGTGGAATATCTTTCATCAACTCTTCAGCGAAGCTTTTTATGAGTGTTCTGACCACACGACTAGCAACATGGGTTGAGAAAGGCGGAAAACTTAGTGAATACCAAGCAGGATTTAGGCGTGGATACTCGACAGTAGATGGGATATTTAATCTGGCATCAATAGTCCAAATAAAACACCAGGAAAAACGCAAAGTTTATTCCTATTTCGTAGCCTTTAAGGCTGCTTTCGATTGTGTGCCTAGAGGACTCCTCCTATACAAGCTGCAACGATTAGGAGTATCAACGAAAATGATTAAACTAATAGAAAACGTATACGCAAAAACTTCGTGCGTAGTTTGGACAGGTAACGGTCTATCGGAGGATTTTGAAACACACAATGGAGTTAAACAGGGATGCCTCATGTCACCGCTGCTATTTGCTTTATATCTGGATGACATTCACGAGCATCTAAAAGGTGGAGTAATGGTTGGAGATACAAATATACGAGTGCTCATGTATGCAGACGACATCGTCATTCTTGCGGACAAGCCCGAGACACTGCAGGACATGATAAGAAAACTAGAAAGCTACTGCACTATATGGGGAATGGAGGTCAACAGGTCAAAGTCGCAAATTATGGTATTTCGAAAAGGAGGAAGACTGGCATCATCAGAAAAATGGTTCTTTCTTACGGAGGCTGTTCAAGTTGTTTCGGAATTTCAATACCTTGGAGTCGTGTTAACACCCACCATGAGCTTTAAAAAACATGTGGATGCCAGGTTAAAAGAAGCACCATCGATGCATTGGTCAGAGGTATCGATTAATCATAGGTGAGCTCCCATACAAATTATACATGAATTTAGCATTGGCATGTCCTAGGCGCTCACGCATGACGAATATGGGTGAATCACCCATGAATTCACGAATCGGTTCATCAATGACTCACACATGATTTCTTTGAAATTTTTTTTGTTTATTCACCTATAAATTTTTTTTTTTTTTCCCCTTGATTCTCCCCTTTTTTTTTGAAAAAAAATTTTTTTATATAATTTTTTTTTTTTTTTTTTTTTTTTTTTAATTAACAATAATTTTTCCTCCAAAAAAAAAAAAAAAAAAAAAAAACTTTTGGAAAAATAATTTTTTCACCCACCCAACTCCCCGCGGATAAATAATTTATAAAAATAAATAGTTAACTAAAGTCAATGTTCTCTTCTGAGACTCGACACCAGAGCCAAATGCTGACCAAGCATTTAGCCAAGTGTCAATGCATAGTCGGCAAACACAGCATATTTGCGTGGCCGCTATGAAACAGTTACGAAACCCAAGCTTCGCTTGTGCTTAATTTCATTTTTATATTTAGTCTGAAAATTGTATTCGAATCGGCAACACGCCGTAAATAAAGAATAAACCAAGAAAATCAGTACTCATTGCATTATTAAATCGGTACCAAAGTACCGCGAAATCAATAAACATTAATTGGCGCCCAACCAGTGGTAATTCGGTTTACCCACGGATTTGCAAACGTTACATTTGCAAAGTGAACTCGGCTACTTAAACAGTGCCGCATTGTGGAAGTCGCAGCTGAAAACAGCAAGCTGCGCAGTGAACACTTAAACATAACAAAAGTGTTGATTTACAAGATACTTTGTCAGCCTTCGTTTACACAGGCCACGACAGTATCTGCAAAACAGTGAACTTCGTCTAAATTGAACCAAACAATTGGCGAAGGTGCGCCCAGGCGCATAACTAATACGAAAACCTCTGCACACCGAAGCCGCGGAAGCTCTTCGGGCAGCGAAATATCGCCAACCTAACGCGCAAGTTAGTTGGACAGCGGGGACTGCGGCGAGGGAACGCATCGATCACGTCTTTCGGCCATTATTAGGACTTAAATAAAAAATGTAAGTGGGATTTTTTAATTTTAAATTGTGCTTAAATCTGCGAGAAGTAAAAAATTATTATAAAAGATTAACTTCATTTGCGCGAGCTTATTTTTTGCAACTACAAGTGATAATACTAAAGGTCTAGGCAATAATTCAGCAAAACCGTGTTTATTTCAGTTTTCTTATTTTGAAATTTTGCATGCCAAGCATTAAAAAGAAATAAATAAGTAATAACAAATTTTGTTGTTCCTCTTTTCTCGTCCACTTTCGTGTGTAATTTGACCCTCAGTTTTTATTTATTTTTTTCTCTCATTGTTGCTATGAGTGTAGCCCCAGCGTTTGAACATTCCTACTTGCACTCATACATGTGTGTGCAACAAAATCCATGAGCTCGCCATTTGCGAACTACAGAACTCCTCGGCGACGTTCTACTGATTCAGACTCGGACTCTGATGGTAACGTTAGGGTGCTGAGATCCAGAAAAATAAAGACAAAAAAAACTTGCGTAACTTCTTCACCAAACATGGACCCAGAACAGCTTAGAGCAGTTGTTGAGGCAGCAATTAGCAATGCCTTAGCTGAGCAGGCGGCCATAAATCAGCGTGAGCAGCAAGTCTTGGTGTGCAGAATTAATGAATTGTCCAACCAAGTGGCTGCAGCTCAGATTACACCCCCAACCCCAACAGTTCAGACTTACACAGCGGTAGGTATAAACAATGAGAAGCACTGTGACGAGCCATTGGATGCCGTCAAATGCTTGCCCGAGTTTATAGGGTCACAAGAATCGTATGTCTCATGGAGACAAGCGGCGATTGCCGCTTATTATATTTTTAAACCATACAATGGCAGTTCACGCCACTATCAGGCGGTAGTTATCATTAGAAGTAAAATTAGGGGGCCGGCCGATGCCTTGTTGTCATCATTCGGCACAGTGTTAAATTTCGACGCAATCATAAGCCGCCTCGACTTCACTTATAGTGACAAACGGCCGATTCACGTCATAGAACAGGAGTTAGGTACCTTAAGGCAGGGTTCGCTAACCCTTCTACAATATTATGATGAGGTAGAAAAAAAACTCACCTTATTAACAAACAAGGTTAACATGTCCTATGACCCAGCCATGGCCAAAGGCATGTGCGAAAAATGCCGTCAAGATGCTTTACGAGTGTTCGTATCGGGCCTCAAGCGCAGTCTTACGGATGTCCTTTTTGCGGCCAAGCCCGCAGATTTACCTTCAGCATTAGCGCTTGCTCAAGAGGTAGAGGCTAATCATGAAAGGGCTGCATTCGCAGCAAATTTTGCAAAAAATTCAGAAGAAAGAGATCGCAAAACACACGCGAAATCCCAGAATCGTCAGCACGAGAAGCAATCTCAACAAGCTGACACACAGCAGGGCGGAGGTAAGAACCCGCAATTTAATAAACAATACAAGTCCCAGGGTCAAGCCGACCAGCAAAATAATAAACAACAAAATCAGAATAGTGCACCAGTGCCCATGGAAGTAGATCCTTCCCGTTCAAAGGTGATGCAGGCTGCTCAAACCCGAGCTAACGCAAAAACGGGCATATCCAATCGCTTTGCCCAACAAAAACTGAATCACATCGCTCATGAGGCGCAGCAAGAAGCACAATCTTATCCCAGTGCTGCCTCTGCGGCAGTGGCACAAGTTGATGATGACATTAACTTGAGTTACGACTCAGATGCCGTCAATTTTTTAGGGGTAAATCCCTGTTGCCCTTCGTCAGACGAAGAGTAGCAGGAATGGACATGAAATTCCTCATAGACACCGGTTCGTCTAAAAACTTCATCCGACCTCATAAGGGTCTAGTAGGCATTCGACCGGTAGAAGCCCCATTCTCCATACATTCGATACATGGCATGACCGAAATTACTCATAAGTGTTATGTTGCGCTACTTAACGTAAAAGCAACATTTTTTATTTTATCGGACTTGTCCACATTTGATGGTATAGTAGGCCATGATTTACTAAGACAAGCAGGCGCGTCGCTTTGCTTGGCGTCTGGAATACTCAAATGGGGTTCGGAAGAAGAGAAAATCTCGTTCCACACCTGCACGGATGTTAATCATACAAAGGTAGATTGCTCCGATGCACCCCTCACCGTCAAAAAATCTTTTCAAAAGGTATTGAAGGAAAATAATAGGGTCTTTGCGGACCCCAATGAATCCTTACCTTACAACACCTCAGTGGTAGCCACTATCAGGACCATCAATAATGAGCCAATTTATGCCAGGCATTACCCATACCCGATGGGAGCCGCCGACTTTGTGAACAAGGAAATCCAAAGCCTGCTAAAAAATGGCATAATACAAAAGTCAGCCTCCCCTTACAATAACCCGGTATGGGTAGTAGATAAGAAGGGAGCTGACGAGGCCGGAAATAGCAATATGCGATTGGTTAACGATTTTCGAAAATTAAACGAAAATACCATCCCCGATAGGTATCCCATGCCAAATATTAATATGATTTTGGGAAATTTGGGTAAAGCCAAATATTTTTCAACTCTCGACCTCAAATCTGGTTATCACCAGATTGTGCTCTCTGAACGTGATCGCGAGAAAACAGCTTTTGCGGTGAATGGGGGAAAGTACGAGTTTCGAAGATTGCCTTTTGGCTTGAGAAATGCTGCTAGTATTTTTCAAAGAACCATTGATGATATACTACGAGAACAAATCGGCAAGTTTTGTTATGTTTACGTTGATGACGTAATCGTTTTTTCCGAGGACGCAGAGGCCCACGTCAGACACGTAAGCTGGGTTCTAAAAAAACTACTTGAGGCTAACATGAGAGTCTCAGTAGAAAAGTCACATTTTTTTAAAAGGAGTGTCAACTTTCTCGGATTCATAGTAACCTGTGATGGCACAATCACAGACCCGGAAAAAGTTAATGCAATTCAAAACTTTCCGGAACCTAAATCATTGTTTGAGGTTCGTTCCTTTTTGGGTCTGGCTAGCTATTACAGATGTTTTATTAAAGACTTCGCGGCAATAGCAAAGCCCATATCTGATATTCTAAAAGGGGAAAATGGATCGGTTAGCAGGTTCAGGTCGCGAAACATTTCAGTACAGTTTTCCGAAGCACAGCAATTAGCATTTTGCAAGCTTCGCAACATTTTGGCATCTGAGGATGTCATGCTTCGCTACCCTGATTTTAAGAAGCCGTTTGATCTAACGACAGACGCTTCGGCTTATGGCTTAGGTGCGGTGCTTTCCCAAGAGGGGCGTCCAATTACAATGATCTCAAGGACATTGAAGGACAGAGAGGTCAACTATGCTACCAATGAAAGGGAGCTTTTGGCCATAATTTGGGCGCTGGCCAAGTTAAGGCATTACCTGTATGGTGTAAAAGACATTAACATCTTTACCGACCATCAGCCCTTAACCTTTGCAGTATCGGAATCCAATCCTAATGCAAAAATTAAAAGGTGGAAAGCGCGCATTGACGAATCCAATGCACGAATGTTTTATAAGCCCGGCAAAGAGAATCTGGTTGCAGATGCTTTATCTCGGCAACAACTTAACGCCATGCAAGAGCGAGAGATCGAATCTTGTGCAGCAACGGTTCACAGCGAGGTGTCCCTCTCTTACACCATTGATACAACAGATAAACCACTGAACTGCTTTCAGAATCAAATAATTCTGGAAGAGGCACGCTCTGCGTCAAAGCGTACTTTTGTCTTATTTGGAAACAAAAGACGGCACACAATCAGTTTCACGTGTAGAGAATCACTACTAGATGAACTTGAAAGCATAATTACCCCCAAAGGCGTTAACGCCTTCCACTGTGACCTTCATACACTTGCAATGATACAAGACGAGGTGATTCGAAGGTTTCCTGCCACTAGGTTTTGGCATTGTAAAAATCGTGTGGTCGACATTTTCGGGGTGGGGGAAAGAAGAGAAATCCTCACCACAGAGCACAATAGGGCACACAGGTCGGCACAGGAAAACGTAAAACAGGTTCTTGAAGAATATTATTTCCCAAAAATGGCTAAACTAGCCAACGAAATTGTGTTGAACTGTAAAACGTGCGCTAGGGCTAAATACGATAGGCACCCTAGGAAACAAGAGCTGGGTGAAACTCCGGTTCCATCGCATGTAGGGGAGATGCTTCATATTGACATTTTCTCTACTGACAAGAAATTCTTCCTCACTTGTATTGACAAGTTCTCCAAATTCGCGGTGGTACAACCCGTCGCTTCGAGAACAATCGAAGATCTGAAGCCAGCCCTGCTCCAGCTCATGAACTTTTTCCCCAGGGCAAAGACAATTTACTGTGACAATGAACCATCATTGAATTCACAGACAATTTCAACCATGCTTGAAACCAAATTTGGAGTTAGCATTTCCAATGCACCTCCGCTACATAGTGTTTCTAACGGGCAGATAGAACGATTTCACAGCACGTTAGTGGAGCTTGCCAGGTGTCTAAAAATTGACAAAGGCATAAGTGACACGGTAGAGGTCATCCTGTTAGCGGCGTGCGAGTATAACAAGTCAATTCACTCCGTCATTGACAAGAGACCGGTTGACGTTGCCCAAGCACTATCAAAGGAGCCACAGAAAGACGTGGAAGAAAAGATCAGAAACGCCCAGGTAGCGCTCAGGTCCAGAGAAAATGCGACACGGCAAAACAGAGTCTTCGAAGTTGGTGAAAAAGTTCTGGTCAAGTCCAATCGAAGGCTTGGCAACAAATTAACGCCTTTATGCGAAGAAAAAGCTGTTGAAGCGGACCTGGGGACCACGGTCCTCATTAAAGGGAGGGTGGTCCACAAAGATAACTTGAAGTGATCGTTTGGAGCGACCCCTATTTTTTTTTCATTTTTTTGTCCTTACAGCCACTAGGCATTGTATCATAAGTTAGTTTTACCTTTTTTTTGCCACTAGGCATAAGTTTATTACTGGTGGTGGGTTATACCTTTTCGAATAAGAAATAGCTGAACAAAAACAAAATTTTAATCCACAGGTTCCAAATCCTACTTTTCTGTTCGTTATCCTTGGCTTCGGCACATATCACCGATTACTCCCATGCCAAGTACATCCCCATTGAGGACGGTCAAATCTTAGTGTGGAGTGAATTTGCCTACATTAAGCATTCGACCAATCTCTCCGAGCTCATGCGAGTGGTGGATGAAACGATTAATCTGGTAAATGCTAACGACTTGTTCCCTCAATCCCATATGAGGAAACTCCTGAGCGTGGACACGGCCCACCTTCAAGACCTATTAGAGGCTTTAGGGGTACATCATAGGGTAGCCAGGAGTTTAGATTTCTTGGGGTCCTTGTTAAAGGTTGTGGCAGGTACGCCTGATGCAGACGATTTAAAAAAGTCCAGATACATAGAAACCCGATTAATAGATTCAAACAATAGACAAATTGAAATAAACACTAAGGTTCAAGATCAAATTAATCAATTAACCTCCACTGTTAATCAAATTCTAAAAGTGGCAAAAAGGGCCGAAATCGACACCGGTCATTTGTATGAAACGCTGTTGGCCAGAAATAGAATGTTAATGATGGAGTTGCAGAATTTAATGCTTGCTATTACCCTTGCAAAAGCTAATATCATTAGCCCTAATATCCTAGATCACGCAGATTTGAAATCGATTTGGTTAGAAGAACCCACCAATACCCCCATAGCAGACCTGATGTCCGTCTCGTCCGTTAAAGTCCTACAGTCCGCTAACTTTCTTTATTTTATTATCAAGTTTCCAATTATTAAGTCCGCTTGCAAAAAAATAACCATATACCCCGTCTCTCACAAGAACTTTATGATAAGTATAGAAGACAACATCTTAGCCGAATGCAGCGGAGAATTGCACGCTCTTGAGAGTTGCAGCATTTCACCAGGAGCCACATTTTGCCGTCTGTCTTCAAAGTATTCGTGTGCCAGGGAGTTACACGCAGGAGGCATCGCCCATTGCCCCATCCAACCGAGCAGTGTGGAAGCAGTGACAAAGGTGGATGACGGAATCATCATCGTCAATGACAGAGCGGCGAAGGTACAGTTGGATAACGGCGCTGAGACTTGGATTCATGGCACACAACTCTTAACCTTCAGCAACCGAGCCATAGTCAACGGGACTCTCTTCATTAACCGGAATAACGTACAGAGTAAAGTCCCTGTAGTTGCCAACTCCCCCACGCTGAACATCACCTCCAGCCAAGATGTTCTCAGCCTCCAGTTCCTTCATCGACTTAATGAACGCAATTTGGAGGAAATTAAGAAGGTAGAGGAGACAACTGAATCCAGCAATGCGTATGGCATAATCCTTAGCGCAATAGCCGTGTGTTGCGCGGCCATCGGCCTTGGCTTCACTTGCCAGCAAATTGTCACCGCAAGAAGAAATGCACTACGTGTAAGAGACATAGTTGCCGAAATGGGTAAGCCCGAGGACGGCCCTGCACTTGAGGGGGGGTAGTTAACTAAAGTCAATGTTCTCTTCTGAGACTCGACACCAGAGCCAAATGCTGACCAAGCATTTAGCCAAGTGTCAATGCATAGTCGGCAAACACAGCATATTTGCGTGGCCGCTATGAAACAGTTACGAAACCCAAGCTTCGCTTGTGCTTAATTTCATTTTTATATTTAGTCTGAAAATTGTATTCGAATCGGCAACACGCCGTAAATAAAGAATAAACCAAGAAAATCAGTACTCATTGCATTATTAAATCGGTACCAAAGTACCGCGAAATCAATAAACATTAATTTTATTACTCATATTATGTAAGGGCATATCCGCTTAAGAAGTATTTGTGTACATTTATTAATGATCCATAAATAAATTATTTTTTTGGGATAATAATAATAAAAGTCTATATTAGGGCGATTCCACTAACGATCTGTGCAATCCACTTATTCAAAACTCTTTAAAATACATATAAAATATGGTTTTAATGCTCGGTAAAATTTGAAGGGTATGCAAACTTCTTCGTTCGGCGATGGGCCTGTTGTGTGCTGCACCGCGACGGCTAACATTTTTTTTGTGACTGCAATAGGTAAATTTGCAACAACAAATAGACACAAATTTCTGTTCTGCCGACGTCGACGTCAAAGCAGATGCGGGAACAAGGCATGAATTCTAGAACTGAAGGGCTATGACACCAGCTGAATAATTGTAGTAGCCGCGCGCTTCGCCTCGCGTCACTTACACTGAGTCACACACCAAGCTACACTCGACGTCAGCTTCAGCTGGCGTCTCGCTCTAACAGTTCTGCATAACGGCACTTGCCCTCGTGTTTTACAGCACTTACCAATTCCATCTAAACAAGGCGCGCAATTCAAATTATTCGGAGGAAATAGCAAAGATCATTAACTACACTCAGAAAAAAATTCGCCATGAATTTTAGAAAATCGCCTTATTTTAAAATTTTACCTGGTATTTAAAAATATTTTCTAATAAACAGAAAAAGTTTTCTGAAATTAAGAAAAATATGCCTTAAAAAATTTTTATAGAAAAAACTTTTCTAAAAACAAGAAAAGGCCAGATTTTTCTGATAATTAGTGCGCATTTTTTTAACGTCTTTTTCTTAAAAATAGGGCAAAACTA
Source organism: Lordiphosa collinella (assembly GCA_018904265.1). Lineage (NCBI taxonomy): Eukaryota > Metazoa > Arthropoda > Insecta > Diptera > Drosophilidae > Lordiphosa > Lordiphosa collinella. The sequence continues at coordinate 65,888 of JAEIFV010000226.1, forward strand.
ACCTTTAATTTTAGAGAATAGTAGCCCTTAAAGAGAATACTGTAGTTTCTTAAAAACTGGAAAATTTTCTGGAACTAATTTTCTTAAAAATATGGCGATATTAGCCATTGATTTTAGAAACAAATGTGTTAGATTTCAGGAATTTTTGTTCCACTGCAAAAATATAAGTAGCCCATTCAGACGTGCCACTTCAACGCTGTGACATAGCCTAACCGTCTAAGCGGCCGCCGTCGTTGCGATCAACAAAGGTCTTGGGTTCTAGTCCCAGTCAGTCCCTGAAAATTTTTTTATCTATTCTGGTCTATGGCTGCAAGTTATCTTCCCATTATTATACCCTTGCAAATGGTATTTCAATTTTGCCCAGAAGTTTGCAACGTATAGAAATATTCATTTCCGACCCCATATACTATACACCCAGCGAAATGTAGAACGAATAATTAAAGTACGAAAGCTCTTAAAAAAAAATGTATTCGTTCTTGAATTTTCAAGAATTTCGCGCTTGAAATCTAGCTAAATTCGTTATGTTTGGTGTTTTTAGGCTGGGAGGGTGACGAAAACAGAGAGGAGAGCAAGCACATTTGAGAGAATAGCGAAGAACCCGCTCTCACTGCATCGTTTTTATACCCTATTCCCATTGAAAATGGGAAAAGGGGGATCATGAAGTTATGCAAAAGTATGTAACAGGTAGAAGGAAGCATTTGCGACCCTATAAAGTATATATATTCTTGATCAGCATCAACAGCCGAGTCGATTTAGCCCTGTCCGTCTGTCCGTCCGTCTGTCCGTATGAACGCGTGTTTCTCAGAGACTATAAGAGCTAGAGCCACAAATTTTTGCATGTAGATAGGTCAAAACGAGTTTGTTTCAGATTTGGAAAATTCCTCCCCCTCCCCCCTTTAAGCGCAAAAATCTGTCAGAGCCACAATTTTTAAGATAGAGCTTCCAATACATATATCAAGTAAGGCCCTATATCTATCTATTCTGAAAAGATCACTAAGATCGGGCAATAAACACTGAAGTTATATACGAATCAATTTTGCTTGTGGGAGAGAGGGGGGTCTTGCATTGTCAGTTAACGCGCGCGGCCGCATGCCAAGCGTTTGTGTGTATGTTGGAGTGTGTGTATGTGTGAGTGTGTGTGTATGTAAAGAAAAAGCACACGAAAACAAGGGAACAGGGTATTTTGTAGTCGGGGCACTCGACTGCAGCTCCCTTACTTGTTTTTTTTTGAAAAGGGGTGTGTGGGGAAACAATCGAGTGAAGAGCGCTCCCCGTCAGTTTATAATATAAATTTGGACGATGCTCAATGCATCCTACATGTGGCGCTGTTGTGGTGGTGTCTGTGAGTGCAGTCATTCGAGGTCCCGAGTTTAAGTAACAAATAAAATAAAAATATAAAAATAATTCACAATAAATGGAGTGGGGTGTGGTGGTGTGTTGGAGTGATCGGATGACTATAACATATAGCTACCATAGGAACGATCGGTCGAAAAACTAGTTCTAGTGAAAAAAAACTTTTTTGTTTTTAATGAAAACGTCCTTATCATTGGCATACACTTAATTTATATATTTTTACACAATTCTACAAAGCTTTGTCGAAATCGGATGACTAT